>JAGVSQ010001859.1:0-11061 GCA_022683975.1 Rhyacophila evoluta | reverse complement strand
GATTTTTTCTAACATATTTTGTACCATGGTAAAGTTGTATATGTCGTACATTATACCATGTGCCGCTAAAACAAATCATCTAAAACGTATTTGTAAATTATACTTCTATAAATATTGGCTTAACCAGTTATCTGTAATATTAAGTTAATATATTATACTATTATCTGTACTCATTGTAGATGTTTAAATTTCTTTTACTTTTATTTTTAAAACATAGCTATAAAATAATGGTTTAATTCCTATACTAATTATTTTTGCAAAGTTAAACTGTTTCAGAAATGCAAAAAAAGACGCGTATGATTCATGAAACTTCAAATAAGGGTAAGCATAATTTATTTAATTTAAGTAATGTCGTAACATTTGTGGCAAAGATATTTCCATAAGGTAAAAAATTGATCGTTATATCTTGTGTATACTATTGATAGATTGATCAAGCTATTTATTGTATCATTTTTTTTTAATTTGAACTAGAATTTGTTGCTATCTATACTCTTAGCCTGTTAAAAAAGACACGTAATTTAACACGGTGACAGTATTCAAACATGCGTTAATTTTCTGTAGAACGCTGAATAATAATAGTGATATTGTTAAATATTATCTCCGTGTAATGCCTGATCAACTTTGGGTGTGAGTATGAAGCAGATAGTTTTTGGGCAAACTTAGTTAGATATTTGAGTTTGTAGAACCGTCTATTTCAAACCAATTTCTCTACGAAATATCAATAAATTCCGTTTTCGGTTTGTCTTAAAGGCTTTAAAATTACAAATCACCAAGTCTGTTAATACTAGCATACCAAAATTAAAAGCTTTTCTCATCATCTTAGAAGGCGCTTATTATTATTTCGTATTATATTGTAGGCGTACTTTAGCAAAGACTCGTTATTCGAAATTTGAGTAAATGTATCAACTAAGTATGGCAGGTGGCAATCTTGGAACAATTTAAATTGTTGTTACAAAATATCTATTTCTTCGAAAATGGGATTACATGCAAATGAAACAATATTTCTTGGAATAGTTAAGCTGTGCATAAATTACTAGACTGCTAAAATAATACTGTCTTGTTGTTGGATGTATTTTTAACACTAAAAATATATTCAAAAGATAATTTCGTAGAAAATTACCATAAAATTAATTTTATCTACAATACATTAACTCTCAGTGGAAGAAATTATAAAAAAAGTAATAAGATTTGATAGATTATGCTAAATCTATATTATTTAAATCTTATTTATCTCTTATTATATAGCACCATTCTCAAGACGAAGAATGATTGTGCTATCACGATAGATATCAGAAAAATTAAGTCATTAATGTGAATATAATATAAATAATTTATCACATAAATGTTATTTCAATTATTTATTATTCAATTTATAATATTAGTATAGGAGTAAAAGAGCAGACATAATTTTGACAACACAAACGCAACTTTTCTTTCAACAGTATTTTTGATCTTTACTGAAATGCCTCTTTGTGTCTTAGTGTCAATATCTGCAAATATAAAAACATTTATAGTTTTATCTAATTTTGATGATACCTCCTATTGACTATACTTTGCGTCGGTTAAAAAAGCGTATGTAGGTACACGGTGGAAATATATGCACTCCGTCATGGAACTAAAATGGTGATTTATATATTTTGTTCACACAGCTACTATAAGTCTTATTTTTATTATGAATGCGTACAAAGTAATTGTATGCATGCTCAAAATGTATCTCTATCACCATGTCTGTTTTGAAATTGGAGGGTATAGTTCTCAACAGTGTAATGATGTCCAATTATATCTCCGTATTGTCAATACTTATTTTGATAGATATTTTTCCCAGCAATTTCTTGCACATTCACTTATTCTGAAATGAGGTATCATACATTTTGTATGAAAGAAATTAATAACCTTTTAGTTCGTTTTAGATTTTGCAATCAACATCTGATAAATCTAAAAAAAAAAGTAATATCACAATTCTTCCCATATGAAACATACGTACTTATATTTGAATAATGGCTCAAAATGTACATATGTAATTCAGCAATGGGGTTTCTTATTTCCATATCAGGGATTAAACATAGCATGGTGTTACCATGCGCAAATATTTTTTAGACAACCGGAATCAAAGATTAAAACATCCACATTTTTGTTTATGAATTGAGTCACGCTCGAAATAACATACAAAATTATATTTCGAGAAAAAATATCACTTGCAATTCAAGAAACCCTGTTTGCACGCATCTTTGTTTATAGTCCCCTCTGTGTATTTAATATATGTATAATCTTTCTGCATCCCTACGGACACCACCTGTTTATATTTCTTCTCTTTCCATCTTGATTGCTTTTCTAGCTTACCTTCTTTCATAAATTCATAGAGAACTCTAAATTTCTCATATAAAATAACGTGATTTATCAATTGGAGTTTTAAATTCATTTGAAATATATTTACTGTACTGGAATTAAAATTTTTGAAAACATCAGTTTTCGTATAAATAACTATGGTGAATGAATATTTTGTACTAGATCGATGGCTACAAATTGGCGACGGGTATCATTTATGTGTTAAATTATTCAAACGAACCAAAAACCTTATGTAAATAATTATCGGGACATTGATAAAAATGAAATACACTTTAAGGTGAATTATTTTCATTTAAAAAGTGAATTTCATTTTCATTCGTTTCCCAACAATCTAACAAATATATTATACATGATGTTAACTTATAGCCATCGATATACTACAGTTAAAGTATGTTTATTTTTAAACTTATTATTTTCAATGATCTACTTATTTCACTTAGCGCAATTGAAAAAAAACTTTCATACAATATAATTAAAGTAAGTTTGTATGTAATGTACTCTTAACTTTGCCATAGTATTTTATTTGAAATGTTAGTCATGTGGTGTGCAAAGCGGCTGGCTATATCCTATAAAATTCAATTTACACATACAATTTGCATTTTTCACGCCCAAAAGATTTCGGTCACAAAGTATGTTTTAAATTCATTCGTTCGGCTGCAACAAAATGTGTATTTTGTACGGTGTGATAAAATACATTTCGCATGTAAGCCCCAAGATGACTCTTGGCACTCCGCCATACTTGGAAAATGTTGGACCGGTTTTATAACGTTAGTTTTTTATATTATTATTTTAGACTCAATCTTTTGATATATTTAAAAGACGCACATGTGTGTAATATATTAGGTTGAATATATTATACATAGTATTCTTTTGACTGTCGTGCGAGACATTTTGAAATGTTAATCAAAAAAAGGTTTTATTGCATATAAATTCAAGCGATATTATCATTCAATACATCTAAGGAAGCCGAAAATTCGATCGAAGCTATATCACTCTTGAAAATTCTATATCTATTCATACATTAATAAATAACAATGTGGTAAAATATTTAATACGAATATAAAATATGTATAAATTTACTGCTTAAAGATAATTTTTGATAATTACATTTTTTAAATTCCATACTCATATCATTTTAATTGTGAAGTTTACAAAAAAACATTTTAGCTGAATTAACTTAAGCACGGTGAAATTCTATTTAACCACATCGTTTTTCACATAAATGATCAAAATTACGTTATACTTGTAAAGGTTTCCCTTTTCAAAATGTGTTTTTCTTAATTAGTGTACACTTTATAACTTTATACTATTTAATAGTAAGTGATAAAGCGACTTTCGTTTTGGTATAAATATGCTAATAATTCGATATGTATACTGATGTCACAAATTCTATACAACGATCCATACGTATATATTTATTTTATAAAAAAAACCTTTCCAAGTTTAATTCTTTTATTAATGCCAATGGTTTACTTTTAAATAAAAACTTTGGAATAAATGCTATATATAAAATTGACCACTCCTGGCATACTGAAGTTATAATAAAGTGAAAGCAATAATCACTGAAAATATGATATCACTAACATAAAATAATATCAGGGCCAAAATTTCAATAGAAACATAAGAACTGATGTTTATTATGAAAAACTATTTTTACGTGAATTGTTCAATTGAGCATTTTTTATCAGACTAGACTTGACTCAGCCAACCGTTCGTTTTCTTTTCCACGAGATGCTAAAACTATTTTGATAATTTATATTTCCGTTTATTGTTGTGAATTTATAAATATACTTATATCTGCCTAATGTTTTTTTCTACTCTGAGTGCCTTAAAAATACATAAATTAAGACAGCCAATTTTAATATTATATTACTAAATATGTTAATCTGCTATAATAATATTTCTAAAATAATATTACAAATTAATCTTAGTAATTTAATTTGTTGTCTGGTTTATTTTCAAATTCTTCGGTAGAGTTTGTTTTATAATACAATTTTAAATGAATGACAGATTTTTCCGCAATTTCTAATTCTATACTACATGCATGTATCTAAAAAAATATTATCCCGTAAAAGAAGATAAAAGAAAATAAAGATAACGGACTCACTCACCATTCGACAAACCGGAGCTTCAAATTTTAAATATCCATTACAGTACATATAATACAAGTGTATTTTTATAAGTTGTATCATGTTTTTAAATGTTACTTCGAACCATATTATCATACAAACGTATCAAAGTTTGGGAAAATATAATTATTTTTTTATTATTAAAATTTCCTTATTCCACATACAGATATTTTTTTTCCTATTGCCAAAATAGTCTTAAGTAAATTTGTTACCGACCATGTTAATTATACGAAAATACGTTAAAGGAAACTATCATTATTTTTTAACAAAACAAATTTGTTCTATATATTTTGCAGAAACAATCATTAAACTTAACAAAAAAAATGTTTTATTCTAGAAATTTCGTTAGTTTGCCATCGGTTTCATGAAAAAAACATAGTTCTTTTTCTTTTTTCAGGAAAAAAATCATTTGATGGGGATCAATAAAACCGAAACGGCTTATTTTACATAAAATAAATTCTAATTTATCTTATCAACTGTTAGCTGATATAAAATATTACAATGCGTTGGTTTAATAATTCTTTAAAATACAATCAATTATTTTCGTTTCAACAGTATTTAAATTAAAATCTACGCTATCATTTACTGTGTGACAATTATTGGTAACTTTTAAAACATTGAATCACTCTTAATTGAACCCAATGGGTACTAAATAAAGACATAGTATGCATGTGCTCGAATAACTTCTTCCATTCCCAGTAACAAATGTTATTCTTTGAAAGAGTAGACCTCCAAACAGATACAGGCAACTGTAATTCTTTAGACTTTTAGAATAATTCGGAATTCTTAGATTTATTGCCATTTGAAAGAGAGTACATTTTACTTACACCATTTTCATTTATTCTGTTGACAAAAGGAAAACTTTAAGATTGCTAAGTGATAACTTTGTTATTATATTATTATTTAAAATGACTATAAATTCAGTCAACATTCAAATAAATGTATTCTTAGTGGTATTTAAATATTTGTATTTGTTTTTAGTTTATGCTTTGTCTCTATTATAAGTAGGACATGAAATAAATATGAAATATCTCTCCCCTTTTCTACCTCTGTCTCTTCAGAACTTTTTACTTACTGATTTTGTTGGTGATTTTAGTGATGGTAATTTACTAAGATATTAAAAAATGGTCGACCTGAGTTGTCTCCGTGATAGCGTAGTTGGTAGTGTGTATGCCTAGCGATTCGGGGAATACGGGGTCGATTCCCCATCTGTCGGATTTTAAGAAATTCAAAAATGCAGGACTGAATGCTCATTGGGTTTAGTGATTGTCTGACAAATAATTCTCATAAAAAATAATTTGTCAAGATGTTTTCACATTACGGAAAGACATATACTCCACTTCCGGAATGAATATCTTCACGATGTGTAGATACATATGCGCCACTTTAAGAGCGAACATTTTTAAACATACTAGTTTTGTTCTACACAAAATTGGAATAATATCTATATAATCATGTCAACTGGTTTATTTTAATGAAAATTATTTATTTTTTAAGAACATTGCTTTATTTATTATGATAATAAAGGTGATAATATAATACCAACATTATAATTCTTTTAATTTTTTTTAAATTTCGGTTTTCAAGTCCACAAATTGAAGCTCTGGATTCTTGCGTAGCTACTTCATAAAAAAATGCTTTTATAAGTGTGATATGATACATGTTATTATAATAATTTATTATACTTTGCTTTTTCTTATGTTGTTTTACTATAATGTATTTTACTGTGAATCAGCTTAGACAATATTAAATTTTTTTCGTTTATTTTACAAACAGCCTTCATGGAATACGTTGAATATCCTAACCCAAATTTTGGGTTAATCATTCACACATTAGTCGACTGTCTCAAAAACTGATAAAATATGTTAGAGTGATGTAGCGCTAAGATGTTAGTTCAATCAATCAATTAATTACAAAAGTATTTCAAAATTATCATACAGCATCAACAATACTATTTTTTCATATTCAAAATAATAAAAATAAAATATAGACATAGGCGCTTGTCTAGAAATGGCTTTGCAAAACTAAAACCTTAATGGTGTCTTGACCTCGATTGAAGGCAAAAATAAATATAGCGGTTCTCAGTACCTCGCCCAGAACGACTGAAAAACAAAAAAACAATTTTTGAGATAAATTTATTAACAACGATATCGAACAATATATTAACTTTTCTATTTACTTAAATTAAATTCAAAAATCTGCCGACAAAATGTTAAATGACACTGAAAACGAATATATTTTTTACGTGTTGAGAATAAAATAGATATAAGCATCGGCCACTAAAATATTACATCAAACGACAATATTAAAAAAAAACCACCATTTCTTCAAAAATATTTTTTTAAATTTACATTTTATATATGAACGTTACTGCATACTAAAGATATTATGCAATATAATCGTAACTAATATTTATATTTAAATGTTTATCAAATATTTTTCTTTAATATAATTCTATACATATTGTATCAGTGATATATTTTATATCCATGTCAGTAATATTATAAGTTATTAAAAAACATTTTAAAAATGTTTATTTCAAAAAAATATTTCACACGTGTAATTTCTATTTGTAATTTTAAAGACAGAAATTTATTTTTCAATGAATTTCAGTATTTATATGGAAGTATTCTTTTTGCGTTATTATAATCTTAAATTTAACTCAATTCAAAGAGTCTGTTTTAATGGGATCTTATGCCTGTATAAAAAGGAATATTTTCACTATTTAGTATTTTTGTATTCTTTCTGACAAACTATTTTTTAAAAATGTATTATATATTGTGTATTATTCACTCCCATCTCTGAGATGAATAAGCTTAGCTTTAATAAATTATATCAATATATAATTTTCTAGCGAAATTATAATGTACATTTTTAAAATTCGTGTACGTATTATTATTGTCCTCTACGGCGTAGAGGAATGAGGTTTGATGAAATTTTCCGATTAATTCCGAACACGCCGATCGCCGAAGTGAAAAACTTTTCACCGGAAAAGCACGAAGTCATAAATCGTCTTCAAATCAATCCAATGAACTTTTTTCTTATCTTTCCAGTTCACTCACAACTTCCCAAAATAACAAGCTCCTACCTAATTAATTCAAATATGTTTTCTTGCCATTTATTACACGATTAATATGTTTTTTCAATAGCTTTATTGCCTTCGAATAAGTCACCAAAAATGGTGCTTAATAAAATTATGTCTGATACATATCACTTATAGGAAAACGATAATAACTCCGCATCGTACTATACCAAGTCAAAAATTATGACAACCATATTATGTTATTTAGTGTAAAATATATAATTGATAACTATCTCTACTTTTTATTATATTTGCAAGACCGTGGTAACAATTTTTTCTATGTCTTGTCTACAAAATAAAGAAAATAACTAATACCATTGTAATATTATATTTTTTGAATTATCTAATACAGATATATGAATTTACATTCATGTCAATATTTTTCATATGGTCATCAGAACTTATTATTAGATTCTTCTGTATCGGTATATATTGTATATTGGCAACGGATCTTGAATCTGTGAACACTTGCTCCAAATTATGCAGAAGCTCCAATTATCTTAGGCAAATAACAAATTCTAACGTATTAACATATTCAAATCATATATAAATGGACAGGTATAGCTAATAATATATATATATATTGATTTTAATAAAGCTAATATTTATTACACAATCCAATTCACAACTATTTGTAAATTTTTAACATCTTCTTTACAATACTATTTAGCTTTTGAGTCGAAGTTAAATTTGTGCTTATAAGTAACACACTTTAAAAACCTTAGAATAAAATTACTTTCCTCGAGTGACCTTCACCCTCTTGGAGTCCCTTAACGGCTACCACGTGACTACTTTCTCTTAGAAACCCAGACTCGCTCAGAAAATTTATGTAGCAGCATTATACATCCTTTTAGAAATTCCCATACTGTACAGTATAATGGAAGGTTCACTCCGAACTGAGTTGCCACGTGCCGATAGTACGTTATGGGAAGTTGTATCATTTCGAATCGTCACGTTAGCTATAATATGATTTTAATATAATGTACCATGTACCAAAATAAACCGAATAAGAATACAGTATATTCATAAATCAGTATAAATTATGCCGATTCTTGATCTTAGGAATACATATTTTTATAATACTTTTAAATAGTTTTAACCATAAAATGGAATATTTAGATTCATTATATCCATAAAACAACTGTCTATCTTGTTAAATAGGTAGGCTGCATTCGTCAAACTTAGCACGATCTACTTAAGTATTAGATAAATTAGTATAAGAAACAACCTTTTAACAAATTGCAAAAATAGTTTTACTAGTAATGAAATACTAATACTAAAAAAAATATTTCCACGAAGAATGATGAATACACATTTATTTTTATTAATCATACTCACTTCTATAATAGTTTTGAAAAGCTAGATGCAGACGCAAAACTATCGTTGTTAGCATTTTTTTCTGATATCACAAACGATTTAATATAGTTGTTCAGTTGTTCAATGATTAATTAAATAATTTAAATAATTTGAGTCTTTACTTTATTTATTTATTACATTCATCCAAAAGATTTGCGTATGATGAACGTTGCTTTAGGTTTAATTGTAATTTTATACTTGAATAAGTTCAATGCTTTTCATCGATTTCACAATATTTGGATTTGTATTATACAAACAAATGTACTGTTTAATGAACATTTACCAAAATATCGATTACAATGACAATGTTGACTTGGACTAATTGAGTTCATTCCGGTCCCCGTGACACTTAAATATATCGATTGTCAAAATAATGACATTACGTCTAGTCGCTTTTCATTTCATTTTTATTTTTTTATGAACTATAAATACGGCCATCAAATAAAACATATTAAGAGCTTACTGAATATAAAAATAATTATGATTTCGGCTTTATTCAGTTCGACAATTCGAAATATTTTCAATCAAGTGTCTTACACGTACACGTACACGAAAGTTATTATAAAAAATTTATAAAGATTTATTGTTATATATCTGCTCAAAAAATAATAGGTCAATCTTTTAACTAGCTTATATATGTTGAATGTATAAATTATATATCTATGTCTATAAAATATAAGTGTTTTCCTGTCCGTCTTTTAAGTGGTTTGCAAACAGTATTTTACATCTTATTTTAATGTCATCATTAGTTATACAAATAATTAACTATTTTTTCTTAATCTTACAAGAATAATTATATTTCAAATATATAAAATCTATTACTCTATATATTTAAAACTATTTTTTTTTTTTGAATTTTTTGAACTCTATAACAATCTAATTGAATTATCAAATGATTTTTAAATTAACTTCGACTACGAAAAATTTCACTAAATTAATAACTAATTATGCTCTATCTTGAAGATTTATTAAGGTCCTTTCACCAAGCATTGCCTGAAACTCTACTCCCAACAAGAATTGGAAGAGGATCTACCCGAGGATTCTACACTGACAACTCTGTGATCTGTGAAAGATTTTACGATCCAGAAAAGGATCTATAATTGGATTGCCTTCTTGAAGAATCATTAAGTCAGCGGAATAATAAACCTTATGCTTATTTGCTTCTGATTCTGGTAAGTTTATAAATTATATTTCATTTATCATATATTTAGCATAACATTCGATTTTGTAATATACTCTTACTATATTTAAGTTAAATTATAAATATGCCTAACTGAATACGCAATGAGTTGAACAATAATTTACTGGCAACCAATAATCTCGAAAAGAAACGGATGGGGTGACTATAGTTAAGATATCAATCCACATATTTCACCACGAACACATGGTAAAATATAGCAAAAACTATGGTACGAGTTTGATGACGACGAAATCATTTTTGGAACAGCTTATGATAAAAAATTGTAAGTTTTGATATTGAGTCGTCTACTTCCTATCTACTATAAGTGCACTTTGGGAAAATGTTAGCAAATCGATTTTTTGTTTGTTTTTTTTTTCAAAAATCTAGGAAATTATTTATTTTCTGGGCTTTGTTATTAGATTACGGATTTTGAGAGTAAAATGAAATATGTCCTTTATTTATATAATATTTTAGGAGTAATTACGACAGTAATAATTAATTCGTAATTTTCAAATTCACTTTTCATAGGGTTTCACTGCCACTGGGAACTTATCGACCTTTTATTATTATGTTAAATTAAGGCTAGAATAAAACCTCATATTTAGTTCATATTTAACAAAAAGTACACTTATGGTAGATTGGAACTAGGAAATTCATTATAACCATTGATATTTCAAAAAAATTATTCAAAAGTGTATAATGATTTTAGAAAAAAATATCTTGAATTGTCCAAAAATATTACATATTCTTATGCATACTTAATATTCTTATTAAAAAAATCAATTTTAAATAATAGAATGTATCGAAATTTGGTCTCCCCGGTAGCGTAATTGGTAGCGTGCGCGTCTAGCAATCTGGAGAATGCGGGTTCGAATCCCCATTTGTTGTTGGGTTTTTAAAAATCTGAAAAAGGAGGACTGGATGCCCATTGGGTTGAGTAGTTGTCTGACAAACAATTCTCGTGAAAA
>JAGVSQ010001858.1:0-26072 GCA_022683975.1 Rhyacophila evoluta | reverse complement strand
TTTTATAATTCATAATTATTATGATGTAATTAATTAAAATTTACATAGTAAATAGTAAGTGATGTTAATTTATACGTAAATTTTCTAATATTCTGTTTTGAAAATACCTACTAATTGTGTGTATTATTAGTCAATTTTGGTATCTATCTTTTTTTATTTAGACTATCTAAAATGTTACGATAGGATTGGCTAGGACAAGTGCTAAGGATGTTTTCGGAAAGCCTGATATTCTTGTTTTCTGGGATTCTGGCGTCCCTGAATATCTTTGAGTATTATCCACAGTATGTATTTGGCGGAATTAAGGGATACTGGAAGACATGGAAGTATGCAAAGCGACTGGCGGGTGACAGATAAATACAAAGACACTGTATGTTGGCCATACGGTCTTACATAGAATCAGTCCGCGCATTATGACAGTATTATGTTCCGCCTGTTTGATGTTAATTAGAATTTCATACGTACAATCTTAAATAAAGAATAAGTTTATACACAAAATTACTGTATTAGTACAGTACACATCTGCTATATATTATAAATATAGATATAAAAATTATAAAAATATTTGGCACAAATTTTGCGTTCGTTTGTGCAAGAGATAGTTGTAACTAGTGGTCTCTGAAGTGTTATAATATTGTTAAAAATGATAAACGCGATACAATTTTGACATGACATCGCAATTTACACATTTATTATTAAGGTTAGGTGTGTTTATTACAAGCAGTAAAAAAATGTTTTCTACAATCCTTTTGGCGGGAATAATGTTTTTGAAAATCATAATGGGTAATTCCATTTATAATTATTCTCTAAAATAAAATATTCATATCTAAACAAACGACATTTCGTTTTCACTGGTTAAAAAAGGTTAGACGCAAAAAGCGAAATATTCTTTGTCAGAATTTCTCTCTGTCACTATGAACAATGATACATTGTTAAGTATTTAAATAAAACTACCAATATGGAAATCTATTATTTACTTAATAAAAATGTGATTCTTTATGAGTAGTATAAAATCATCAAAGTTACCTAATTTTAAAATGTCCAAACTTGAGAATCTACTAGTTATCAATGTTGCCATGTGTCAACATAGTACACAAGAGTATTGTGTTTTTAAATGTTCGCTTTCAAAATTGAAACATACCTAGCTTCCTACTGATAAAAAGATCAGCACACAATCCTAGGAAGGGAAAAAAATGGAAAACAAAAAAAACACGACCGAAGGTGTGAGCGCTGACCCTAGGCACAATCCGTACCGCAAAAGGTCGAATGCATTGCCGTGCCAAGTTTTTTTCGGATTTATATTTCTTATCTTACATTTATAAAATATTAACAAAATATAAATGAATAATTTACGAGTATATTTGCAGTAGATGCATTTACGATAACGAAAACATTTTGAATACTTTACTAAAAAACTAAAAAATAACTAAGCAATATTTAGTTACATATCTATCAGTTGATCTTTTGGTTTAGACATGAATTGTGTGGGGTGTGTTGTATTGAGTATGGTATATATTATACATTTTTCATCATCTGAATGGCTTTTGGTTCAACTTCCATAGATGTAAAAAGATTTGAAAATATATCAAAACTGCAAGACTGGATGGAGCGTTTGACTGATAAATTAATTCTACTACTGCAGTTAAAACGTTTGAGTAGTATCGGTTTCTGCCTATTCATTATGATTATCAAACTGAAAACTGGGCAACCTTTTTTGATTCGGATTGAAAATATCACCCATACATAGCTGTCAAAATGCGTGTGATAATTTAAGAGAAGTGATACATAACATTTGTGTCTAATAAGCCATTTGAAAATGTCTTTTTATAAAAAAGATAAAAAGAAAAATAACGATGTAGTCCTACATATTTAACGACGTATGAATGCATTACATGCAAATTTTGAAATAAAATTTAATCTATTTCGATTAAAAAGATGATTACATCAAATTCGAATATATATTTATAATTTGGATAAACATTAACATATATTCATAACCGCTCAGATTTATAGTAGAAAATAAAATTAATTCGTGTGAGGTTAGGATATTTAATTTTAGTTATTCTATTTACAGTTGTTTTTTTGCATAGGAGCTGATGTTTGGGTAGATATCTCAAGGAGTTAACTGTTTTAGAACCTTATGATGTAGCGTTAACTTCATTAAAAATAATTGATTATTCACTGTACGAGTTAAAAAATTCTTACGTCAAAAATATGCAGAAACGCATCAGGAAATATTTTATGTAGATTTATTACTTAGTGTATTACTCGGATTTGCCTGGAATAGATTCCAACTTATTTTTCATTCAAATTAAGTTTATTCATTCTGTTATCACAGATTGATTTCAATACTTGGCTGTATACAATATTTTTCACCCCTTGCTGTTGACCATCGGTGATGATATTAAAAGTTGAAAATACAACAATTGACTTATAAAAACCAGTAAAAATAAAGCATACATATTTCACGTCATTATTTTTAGTTGTAAAGAAGGAACTATTGTGATAGATAGACATATACGCGTGTAATGTTTTCTTGTTTTTGGTATAGATTGCAAATAAATTGTCGCGCTTAGAAATGCATGTTACCAGATGACTCATAGTCTAATGATAAATCACGTACGTTGATTGTTAATTATTTTATAATGTATAAGCTGTGAATTTTACATTGGCGTCTCGCCGAATCAGCACGCCCTAGGATAAGGGTGAAGTCTGGAAACCTTTTGTACTAGATATAATGCACGTAATATAACCAACCACGGTGAATTATATTTACCCCGAGTTACTCGAATAACTTTATCCGTTCTCTCCGCCAGAGTAACGGTTATATCCTGTGAAACAAATGCCCCACAAGTAGACTGGTCGCTAGGGCGCTAAGTTGAATGTAAAAATGGGCGAGAGTTGTACCATATAGGCCATTTAAAAACATTCTATTGAAATACTGACCCTGTTAAACTAGTTGCACATTTTAATTTAATGTAATCAGTCTCGTTGATGGGATTTTTTTACAAAGAATGCTAATAGATAATAATAATGTGTTACACTTTCAAAGACGATCTAATAAATACCGACAAAGAAAGAGACTGTAAGAATGTTGTAAATAAATATAAGTATATTGTTCATTGTAAATTAAATAAGTACCTACCCTGAAGAATATTAATAAGATTTGATGTTGTGTGTGTTATCATTAAAGAGAAGGGAAAATTTTAATAATGAGAAAGTTTCCTCGGAATTTGGCTTAAATTATGACCAGACCGTGAGGTGGTTGGTAAGATTTGTTTTCCGTCTCAATTTTTATTTTAATGTAAACATGATGGTCAATATTGCAAAAAAGAAACATAAAACTAATTATGCTATAATTTACTTTATCGAATGATTATCGTATATGATTTAAAACATTAAATAATCTGTCAAGATATCGACTGTGGAAAGGAAAAAGGATATAATCTTCAATTTTTTTTCAAACAGCTTTTATTCGATAATCGGGACGTATATAATTTAATACACTTTTCAGAAAGGTATATAAGCTGAAAATGCCGAATTAGTGTCTAAATTTAGCTTTTAAGTTTAAAAAAGATGTCTTGTGAAATTTGCGACAAGGAAAAGAGGCTTCCACCTAATTAATTTTGATATTTTTTCTTAAATGCCTTATTGAATGAATACCACATTGAGTACATAACATTTTTTTTTTGTCTTCATGCACTCCAAATTGTGTCTTTGTCATGTTTGAATTTGATTCATAATCACTAAATAAACGTTTTTTGGACCTCCTGTAAAAATTTTCCATGTGGGTTACGTCCTTTTTCCTTTCTATAGTCGACATCTATTCACGATGTGGAGATCCATAAAATATTTTTGGAGTGTAAACACTGTTAAAATTCATGTGCTCCACTTTCGGATCGAATGTGGTAAAAAAATTTCATGGTCAGAAAATTGTATGAACCCACAAAAAAAAAATTCGAAACTAAAATGACTTCATATGTTGCGGCAGATTTTCCTAAATTTCTAAAAGTGAATACGACGAGATGCACGTCGTCTATTTGACTGGTTTTATGTGCATCGTTTTGGATATACGAAAATATAACACGTCATAGCAAAAGCCATCATGGGCCACTTTCTCCGGCACCCTGTTGGTTCTACGATTGCTCGACCCTCCCTTGAAATTCTCAGCGTCATAAAGTTTAAGATCGCATCGAAATGCAAGCCTTTCCCCTTTTATTGATACTGTTATGGGTCTCTTATCTCGGCATGGGATTACAACGACGGGATTGTAGGCTTGTTCGCTAATCCGCCTCTGTCTCACCACACACGAACGGATTCGTATACAATGACTTAGTTTACAAGAATTGATAAGAAATGTTTTTTCTTAATTACAAAACTGAAACCAAACAAAGAAACATTGCACTCATCGTTTGTAACAAAATTTTGTTTATTTTTTCTAGAATGATAGTATTAAAAAACAGAAATAATAAAAGCATATAAACGTGGACACCACACTGAGTAGGTTAGAATCGAAATATAATCTGTATACCTTGTTTTTTAAGTTTATAAGAACCGCTTTTTTGGCAACGTCTCCCAGGTAGCGTAGTTGATAGCGTGCTTGTCTAGCAATCCGGGAAATACATATCGGGCTGAATCCAATTGAGTCAAGTGGCCGGTTTACATACAAGCTCCACATTTGGATTGGACATGGTTAAAAAAAAAAACAATCCACCCGATATTATCTTTGATGTGTCGTCAAATATTATATTACCCAATTAAAACCCAGAAAACCAATTACAACAGGCATTTGATTAAACTCTAATTTACTATTTTATAAATAAAAATACGCATTCAAATAAGTCACAGCAGCTGTTCAGTTATTTTACACATACAGTATTTTTTTTTACAAAGTGATATCTAATAAATGTAGCCTAGATGAATGAAAGGACGGAACGATCATGCCAATTATGATACTAGATAAATTTTGCAAGAAATATAATTTACAAATGTTTTTGCAAGATAACAGTCAATATGACATTATGTTTATCTTGGATGTTTCAATATGATCTGTCGACACATTTTCATATTCATATAATAAACTCGCGTGATTAATAAAACGATCAAAGATAATTCTTAATTGTAAAATACAAAGTTTTTATGAGTATAATGTAACAAAATCGGGATAAAGCGCGTATAATTCCAAAATTTTGAAGTTATCTGTCCAAAATTTTGTAAATACCGCACGAGTCATAAAATAAAGATATAGAATAATTACATTGTGCATATCGTCATATTACTGGCAAAAGACGTCAAAGTGAAAAAGTGAGTTTTGAAATAGTTGATTTTTAATGTTCGAGGTTCTTTGTTAAATAGATTTTACGACAATTCCTTAAAGTATAATGATTATATGAGGATTTTCACTTTAATGTCTTTTCCCAGTAATACGACGATATATTAGATTTAATTAGTTAATAATTATAAACACACTCACCAAGAAAAATATCGTCGTCGTCCTGCGGTCCCATGTGCTGTTGGTGGTGGTGCACGAGCGCGGCCATCGCACGGGCCAGCGCCGGGGGCGAAGCGCCGTCCGCGGCGTGCGCGTGTGCCCTCAGGGAGAGCGGCGACGCAGCGAGCACCCCTCCGCAGGGCATATCCCGACGCGAGACCCTCTCGACACTCACTCGTCGTCCGATACCACTGCGCTACGGCCGGACGCCTTAGAAAACATGCTATCGACACACCGTCAGAATCCAAAGAGGGACGAGCTCTTTTCAATGTCTCCTGCAGTGGTCATCCACAGATTTTAGCAGAAAATTGCATTATTTATTGTATCTAGATGTATTAATTTTAATTATAAGCTTTATTCAAACTTTATTCTAACCTTTGTACTGCTGAAATATAAAAAAAAGTTGTAGAAATCCATATTAACGAACACTTTATAAATGAACAACTACATAAAACGAGAAAAATAGAATAAACTCAATTTTTAATTGTAATCCGCATGTATATATTACACACGTTTCTCAAATATTAAATTAGCTAAATTCATCAATTTTGACTGAAAACTTTATTATTATATTATTTATATATTAACGGATCTAGTAATAGTAATATTTAAAAAAATAAAATTAAATAAGTTACGCAGATGTGCAGTTAATGCAGCGATTTTGTTTGCCCAGACAATAAAATAAATAGTTTTGGGATAACTATAATATTATACAATATATTACAACGAATACGAGATTTTACCAAAAGCGCATATTTCAATGAACGTCATGCGCTTTTAAAGTTGAAACAAATATTCAGAATTTTGTGGAGAAATCTTACAACACCTTCATTGGTGATAATATACAATATAATCTATACAAAGAAGTGTATAATTCTGACTCCAATTCAATATTTCATATTGAAGCTTTGAAAAATATTAATCTTCGCGCTTTTATAAAGTATTTTGAAAAGCTAAAAAAATATTATATTCAGATCTCAATGTTCGTGGAGAATTTTAAATATTTTCGGTAATTTAAAGTACGATTATTAAAATTGTTTCCAGTTGTTGATTTATTTCGTCTTTGAGTGGATCTGAAAAAAAAGAAAACATTTATTAGAGTGTTATATAAGAAACAAAATGTTACAAAGCTTACGATAGTATATTGAAATAATTTATAGTTTTTGTATAATATTAATAATTGAAGAAGTCTACAGTTTCGACGTAAAACACAACGATACGAATAATTCGCGTTGTATAACATATATTATGCAATGTGTTTTAATATTTTACAGGAAGACGTGCATAAATTATTTTTTTGGTGATTATTCTATACATTATGGAAATATATTCCTTCTTTTATATTAAGGATTGTATAATTTAAGTATAAAATACCAGGCGTAGAACTTTTTCATACAACGCAATAATTAATACGACAAAATTAGTCGAGTGATTTCGTTAATATTTCCAAGACGATAAAATCACCTTCTTTTGTGAATTTTATTAATTTTCTTCCAGCTATATTCACACTTCGAGGGTTAAACGCCCATAAATATTCAAACAGCATTCGAGGCGTTAAAAGTATTACCATAAAACATAAGCGCAACAGCGTTGTGTGTATTTTTTCG
Source organism: Rhyacophila evoluta (assembly GCA_022683975.1). Lineage (NCBI taxonomy): Eukaryota > Metazoa > Arthropoda > Insecta > Trichoptera > Rhyacophilidae > Rhyacophila > Rhyacophila evoluta. The sequence goes on along the minus strand of JAGVSQ010001858.1, from coordinate 18,977 downwards.
ACAGATGAAAAATGGCGGCAATTAATTATTAAACGGAATGCTGAAATAATTAACATAACCTAGTTTTCAGGAAACGGCCATTGTTACAAACTATTTTACACCATTCTCTTTTAAGCGTTTTTTGGTTCTACGAAATCTTTATTCTAAAAATTTGAATATATAATACAATGTTCATATAATACAGCGAACTTTTATTTCAAGGAGTCGATTTATCTGGTGATGGATCAAGTATGATTAGAAAATAAGTTTAGACTATTTGTCATAATGTCAAGACTCTATCAAATGCGGAAATCTCATCAATTATAAATATACTCAGTCATCTTATTGGCTGTTCTTCATCGTGGATTTTCATTACTGTACCGTCTTTGATCATATATTACATTTCCAGTAGCTTTTACTCACTTAATATAATATTAAATTTGCCTTTGTGGAAACTTCAAACTTGCCAAAGAAAATGATTGTTTTAGCCAAGTGCTTAAGCAAATTAGTTTACTTATCATTATTTAGTTTTTGCCGATGAGTTATTTACTATATGCTGTCAATACTTGCACTGAAATTGGGATAAAACTATCGCATTGTTATAAGTCGCTTGAGCCACGTAGTTGAAAAACTGACATGTTTATGAATCACTTGTCATTTTTCTTTTTTTGAATCCAGGAAATTGATTCGCTGTGTAACTGATTGGATTACAATTTGACTAGAATTATTTTTTAGTTAAGACTTAGTAACAACGATAAAATATGTTAATTCTATATTATTTCATCAGCTTTTTCAGTTTGACATACAGATCAATAATTTAAAACATATTTTTATACCAAGTTTTAATTGCATTTTAGTTTTCGTTTAAATTATATGCCAGATTTTTTACTTTTTATTTATTTTAAATCTACTTATGTAGAGCATATGAACACCCATAGCATAGGGCGCATTCAAAACAGTTATTGTTAATATTTTCACATCCTTTAAATGATCTCAATGTTCCTCAACTCCACCAAATATACCCAGCAAAGCGAATTTCAAGTAAAAGTCATCCGATTGTCTTGAAGAATATTCAGAATAGATTAAGACTCTTGACGCATCCGCAATTCGTCACCGAACCAAATTCGTTGTCACGGCTTTAATTGTAATTTGGCGCATTTTTATATCTCTTCGTTCACAACAAAGCTATACCAATCCCATTATCCACCGTAATATTTTATAAGTTAATATTGAAAATTCAGTACAGGGCGGCTTGAACATTTGTTGGGTGCCATGTATCAAAACCGCAAAAGCAGCATATTCCCAGAATAAATATACTGAATAAGTGACGTTTTCGTTTACACTGGTAAGAAATAATTCTCGATTTGGTTCAATAGAAAAGCTATAACGATTGATAATACGAAACAATTATGTTTTTATTAATATATTAAACGAATTATTTTTTATCACGATCACCTAAAAACCTTATCAATTGTCACAAATATTTCGTGACTGACCTTCACAAAAGTATTTTGTTTTTATTCTAGTTTATCATTCAATTAATCATACATTGTGATACGTATCAGATTTTTTTCGAATAAGAAATAGGTCGACCTGAACTTTTGATAAAACATTAACGCATTTGAAGAAATACACACTAAATTAAATTATTTATTATGGCTAGTAAACAATAACTTACGACAGTTTATGTTTAATCGGCTGTTAACTTAAATGACACGTTACTTACGAAATAAGTTTGTTTTTAATAATTTTATTCGCACATCAAAATTCGATCGATACCAGTTTTATTTTATAAAAATACATACGGAAGATATATTTTGACAATAACTTATGCGGGATATACGCAAAAGATAATTAACTCTAGCTGGATGTCAAGAACGAGCTTTTTTCAGGCAAATATGCTGCCGATGTTGACATATTGATGGTTTTTAACCATATCTTCCCTAAAAGTAGAGTAAATAAATGAATTAGCTTGACAGATTTTTTTACACCTACAAAAACTGTGTGTCAGCAGTTAATCTATATTCTTGGACTTGCACTAAACAAGACGTATTCAAAACGATTTTTCGCATAAGAAATAAACGGAAAATGATAAATCCATTACTATGAAGAAACATTATATTGTTATTGGTATATTATACATCGATGGGTTGTACAAAATATTCAGTACTCATGTATTTACTCGTTTGGTTTACGTTCTGTTTGGTAGTCCAAGGATTTGGAATGGATTAGAGACGTATATCGGCGTTCTACTGAACTGTATTTCACTTCTGATTTGAATGATGATGGTATTTCGATACTAATTATAAAAGATACGTGGAGATTGTGAGATTCTTTCATTTAAAAATTATGATATATTGGATTAATACGAATTCAATCTGTTATCACATACATCATTTTTCATCCCTTGTATTGTTCTCAATGTTAATGAAAATGGAATTGAAAAAACATTGTGGAATTTTCTCATTTTGCTGAGTGTCACAAAGCAATATCAGGCCAATGTATCACTGCCACTTGCTCGAGGCATTCCTGCATGCTTTCCATTTGAATAAATTTACACGATAACTGCATGTATGTGCGCGAGTTGGTGTAACTTTACTTTATGATCACACTAAAATTTCGTAATACGAGTAAAATATACTATTATTGTGAGAATATATTCCTCGAAAACCTTCAATAATAAAGATAAATTACCATATCAGACACATTAATGTAGCACTAAAATATGAATATATCTCCATTTATCAAGGCTATAACACATTTTTTCAAAAACATTTACTATTCCACGATTTTGTCCATATTTCAATATTTTTTTTACCATATCCGTTCCAAAAGTGGAGTATATGGATCTCCGCAATAGAAAGACATGTACTGACAGATTATTTTTGATTAGAATTGGCTGTTGGAGAATTACTTGACCCAATCGGCATCCAGTCGGAATTTTCAGATTTTTAAAAATCCAACAGACGTGAGGAATGAACCTGCACCCAGCGGATACGAGGCGCGCACGGTAAGCTCTACGCTATCAATATACTAACGTAACACAACGTGACAGGTGTCTAATGGCAGATAATAAATATAGTTTTTCTTTTGCTTCATAATACATTCAACACCGAAAAAAAACTAATACTATTAAATATTGTATATATTATTTTTATTTCCTATATATTTTATCAAGATATTTATATATGGATACTCTACAATATTGTGTTTAAATAATGAATGTAAAAATGTGAAACTCAATCACACGATTTAAATTATATGTGACGTTCGAATTATTGTGACATTCGGTACAATTAGAACATTGGGCATTAGTTGGTTGATTTGACGAATGAACGTTATGCGGATCGAGAAATAATATGAAGGTATATCACTATGGAAATTCAAAGTGATGATGCAGTGGCTATTTTGATTGTACTTAATTTTTCAAATATATGACAATATAAAAGAATAAGGTCCCGTTACATTTATAAAATGCAAACGTAACGTAAAATGTATCTGTATACTGAAAATAATATAATCTTGAATTCGTATTGAAGTGCAGACATTTAAATCATTGAAGCATGTTATTTAAGAGTATGGTCAGTATTGAGTGGAATCTTGATATTCTGAAGCTTCAATATATTAAATAACAAAATTGCAATGCAGGCGATAAATTCGCCGAAAAAAACTATTGAAAGCTTCTAGCATATACTGTGAGCTCTTGTTCAAGTATTTCTATTATAACGACGGCACACCCAGGCGTAAAAATGGATATATTCATGCCGAAATAAAAGTTTACACCACTGATGTTGTACTGCTTTGCTAGTAAAGTAAGTACTCTATGCCACAGCCTTGGCACCCTTCCGTTTTGGGGTTGGCCAATCTGATAACACTTACATTTTATGCATAATTTGATGGCAGTAAACATCTCTTAGAAAAAAATGACGGAATTTTTATGAGAGTTTCAACTCTTCACAGCGGTATTTATTGTACGGTACTGCATCGGATAATACGTATACTAAGACATTGTTTTAATTGAATTTCATTATATTGTTCATTTATTTATATGGTGATAAAAATCATTAACATTTTATTGCGACCGTTAAAATCGGTAATCAATCGTACATATTACAATAAATATTTATTAAATTCTATTGGGAAATAACTTTGATAGTCTCTGTCCAAACTGGAAATTTTAATCACGGAATTAATGGTAATAATGCTATCGAGTAAAATTAAATATAGCATTCTTCCAAATGCGAGCGCATAGCGTTATTTATGCATTGTATAAATAAAAACATACGCCATCTAAAGCACTGAAATTGTATTAAATATAATCACGTATTTTATTGTCGTACAATAAATTAATTGTTACAATAAATTAGATAAGAATTTATAAGGACATACAGATTTCAATTTGATAGAGCAAATTACTTCACTTTTAATCGACGCTTTTATTAAAACCCTTTATTCGTTTACTCATAATATGATAGCGTATTTAATATCAAATAACTCTTCTTTTTCTTCTCCTATATTAATTCCCTATGTGAATCATTTGGGAACCACATGCCGCCTCCAAGAATCCCTGTCGCCCGCCAGTATTCTTGCGTCCTCAATAACGAATAACTAAATATTGATAAAGATTACTACTTTTATGATTATTTTTTTATTAGAAAGTATGTAAGTGATTTAATATGATTATGTTATTTTAACTAAAATACCTAATCCAACCGTAATTACGTTATAATATCACAAAATTGTATGTTATATTTAATTTTATTAATCCCTCTTTTTTATAAAGTTTATTAAGAATTCAGCTTATGACAATTTATAAAACATTTCTTTAAATTGCTTGAAATCTCCCGTACTGCAGTAACTGTATATTAGGAAGAAAAAGTAATTTCTCTAAACGATGTTTTAAGCTGCGCATCTTTAAAATTCTCTGCATTGCACGCGGAAAACAGTACGTAGTAAACCAGCTTTCCGGTATTAGTAGCAGAATACAGCCTGTCTGGTTTTTCTCATTACTCGGGCGCTATTAGCCGGTCGCACTGTAGGCCGGCGCCTTCAGCCGTCGCGACGCCCGTTCGGCTCGACGATACCGGCGTCGCACTCGTCATACCCGTACTACTTATACGCATAAGGATTGTAAGCAACGTAAATTGAAGTTCAGGTGATCACGATATGCCGTATATGAATGTGGTGGTTAACTGAAAAAAAATGATTAATAATTTCAATATTTACATGCTACTTATTTATAACACTATTCGCGATAGATTTCAATCTGTTACAGAAATATTTATTAAAATAAGTTTTAATTATAATTTGTAATGATTTGAAAATGAATTGAATATTAAATTAATCATCAAAAACAATCCACCCAAATTACTTAGGTATTTTCATCGAGACATCGAGATGTTTCATTTTTTGATTACATATTTACCAATAGAGACAAAATGTATCCACATATTTGCTTCGTATTATTGTCTGTTTCTTTTGTATTATACTTATGTTTTTATTCGTATAGATAGTTTTATCATATAACCTGTGTCTTAACGTTTGAAGTTATTAAAGCCAATCTTATAAGAAACAATAATCTATTATCTTTATATTACATTAAAATGTAGCACATTTTTTTTGTTCCCTTAAGCTGCGTATAGTAAAAACAATACAATAAAAACCTAATGGATTGAGTGACTTTCCGGTATCTCACGTGAAAAACAATCTGCCAAAATAGTTCTTCAAATTGTGGATATCTAAAGTGGTAATTTGCATACGGTAAAGATTCATATTTTCCACATTTAGTTCGGACATGATAAAACATTACAATTTAAAAATCTAAAGTCAATATTGTCTTTATTGGTTGTAGATATAACAACTGTTTTAATATAACATGACAAAATAACGCTTAAAAGTATTGTAGTTTAACACAAAAAATTTTTTTTTGACGAAAATGGTCCGTGTCACAAACCAATACAGGTAGCGATGTATAAATAATGTTTTAGCTCAATGATGTGTTGTAAAATGAAGTAATATTATTCATGGTTTTGGATAATAAATTCAAGAAGATTACTAACATTTTTAGTCAGCGATAAAAAATATTATATACATAGCGATCTTTTAGTAGAGCCGTGGAAATAGTATGGCGCCACGAGGTCCGCACGCGAAGTTGCCTACCGCCGTTACCTGGCCATACAAAACACAATCATATAATAATTATAGCTACTTATGCCAAGCTTAAATCGAGATAGTAACTATACTAGATTGATAAATTTAGTATGGCAGCTGATTAAATTAACTGGAAAGCAAAAATTCTATTCCAAGTAGAACTTAATGGCGTTGAAAATCTTTTATGGTGACTGAAAGTCTACTAATGTTGGGTCATTTCGCCAATACGGAAATAGCGATGTCTATTAATATTATATTAGTTTCTATTCTTATGTAATAAATAAAAAAAAAAACAATTTGAACGTAAAGCCATGACTTTGGACATGCTCGACTACATTATGAATCTGTTTTATGATACCCTCAACATAATCTTTTACTTCGTTAATACTGGTTTCCAGTAATGAAAACTCACTGATTACACCAAACAAACTACTTTTTACACAGTTTCCAAATAACACGATGCTATATCCATAATTTTTCATTGTTTAAATACCACAAGCCGACAATTTGAAAAGAAATATTATACAGGCTCTGGATGAAAACGATGTCATACCAAATGTGCGTAAATGGATTCGCCTGTTGTTTAAAAGTAAATAATCCTCGTCACAAGTTGTATTTTTTAAATAAACTTTAAACACAATAAACAACAATGAATTTAAATTTTTGATATCCATTGATTTTAATACAAGGTAACCTATGTAACATTTTTATTTTTTTTATTTTAGAATACCTTTTTTTACGCGGTATTGCGGGGAACGTATCTACCGTGTAAAAGGATAGTTTGGTGTATACTCTAAGTATTGTATTCAATGGAGTTGTTGGTAGTTGATACAAACTAAGCAGCAAAAAGACTGAGATAGATTATTATCATTATATAAGGGCGTGTAGTGTACATATGCTTGTTATTATTAAATACAAATGGCGTGGTATAATTGTAACGCATTTTTCAATTGTTTATAAATATTGAAAATGGTATATTGAATGATCAATCGAAGTAAAATTTTAACGTAAATTTTCGTGAAATGTTGAATGCTTTATACGTTTTTTATTTGAAATTTAAATATAAAAATCGATAATGGCGTTCTGTCAATGAACATGTTTTATTAGTTTAAAACTTTTTTATGTCCGCAATGAAATGGCAGAAATCGTTTACAATAATTGAATAATAATAAATTATAACCCCTATTTCTAAGTTAAGCTTAGTAGTATACATTTAGTATATATGTGTATTTATTTGGTTGTTGAAAATTCTGTGGAATCATATGAGCAAAGTATAAATCACGATGTTATTATTAAAACAACGTTCTAAAACACTACAACAACAAAAAGTATAATCGTTTTATTTAATTACAAAAATTTGTTCCAACAACGTTTTCAAATCGATAAATTAACCAAATATCTTAAATATTCCGAAAAATTAAAATTACCTTATCAGAATTATTCCTTTGAAGTATATATTTAAATGTTTATTAGACTCTAAAAACGTACTGGAGCATAAAGACGAAATAGTTCAATTTAGCAACTTACTCCAGCGACTGTCTATATATACGCTAAGCAATTCATACAAAAAGCAATTAGACATGGTATACAGTTAAGCATAAATTAATGCGAAACAAAACGTTGTCAAATTATAAAATTGTGAATTTTCATGACCTCTAGACTTAACGTCGGCAACTTTTTATAATAATCTATATTCTATATGCCCAACTGAAATCACGATCTTTTATGAACAAACTTTAACAACATTGATTGAATTAACGTAATTTACTATGATTATATTTCAATTTTTGATAGGCCAATATTGCTATAAAATAAGTCGTTTATTTTTATTAGGCACTTAGAATCAAATTGTCACGCTAATAAAGCATATATAAATTGGTTATTAATAATCTGAAAAATCTACATATAGTTTTTTGACGTGTCAACAATAATTAATTGAAAGAAAACAATTGAGCAATTAATAGTTATTTTAATTTTTGATGAATTGTATTTCGACTAGTTATAGTAATTCATAGTACTTATTACAATATTTAATATTGTGTTATATCTACAAGTAATCTCTTAAAATGCCTAAGTAGAAACAATAGTACAATATGTTATTCCAAATATAATAAAAATACGCATCAATTCGATGTGGACAGCTATCAAAATTATCTTTCGAACCTAAAAACCTCACATTGAACTTATAATATTTTATAAAAAAATATTTTATTAAAAATGTAAAACCTAACGTAAGTTGCCAGTAGTAATGCCAATACGGAAATCAATGTTTTTGTTTGATGAACTTGGTTTAATTACCGCTACCTTCCACACGAGTGAGAATGAATTTAGACGTATTCTATTTTATAAATATTTTCAATAGGATCTGTCTTACTCTCTGGATACGCCATCTTGTTGAAATTTTCTTTCTCAAATTCTATCATTCATTTTATTTGCTGTAATTTTATTCCATTTATTTCTATCTATTTGAGTTTCATACTCTTTAATAAAACTGAAATAAAACATCCAAAATTATTTGGATTCATTTATTAAGCATAGTCTAAAACATAGAGCGCGTCAATATTTGTTTTTTTTAGCATGACCGCTCTGAAAATGGAGCATATGAATTGACACAGTATGAAGATAGGCTTCAAAAGTAGAGTCTCATCATATTATATTTCATAAAAATTGTTTATCATTTATTTGATTATTCGACACGATGGGCATCCGGTTACACATTTTTGTATTTTTAAAGTCTAACAGATGCGGAATCAAGCTTGCATTATTCAGATACGAAAGTGGATGATTACTTCTACACTACCGGAGACAACTTATGTAATTGAAAAAATAATTGTTGATTACGTATTGTAAATAAAATGAGCTGATATCCCTAGGTAAAATTTGCGAACAAATCAGTCCGCAAAGTGAAATATTTGAGAATGCTATCATTCCGTGAAACCCATAAATACTATCGATGGCCTTGTCTAATTTCCCCAGTGTTAACTGGGCAATCCGAGTGCCATTATGGGGCGGTATAATATGTAACTAAATAATGGTGGTTATATTCAACACACATTCCGTGTGGATTAATTATTTTTGTGGGCGTTTGTTTTGTTTTCCACTTCTGTGCCACGGAAAAAATGAAACGTAGTAGAAGGATAAATCAATTCACGCACGGCATTTTTTTAAAAGGTCATAAAATAGTGCGCAGTTTGATAATACGACTCAAAATATCGTGTTATCAGTTTGTTACGTAACAAGATACGTAAACATAAACAATTTCAAAATTATACGATACAAAATACTAGATGAATTAAAAAAAATATGTTTGAATAGGCTACACAAATATTTGTTTCTTGTTAACTTCAAATTCTATATGATTATTTTCGTATCCCACAATTTTAGGGAGATTTTTTATATTATTCTAGTAATAAATATATGTATATTCCACAAAACTTCCAATATAATGACATTATGATTTTTTTACGTTCCTTCTTTATATCCTCTCTGTTCACTATGTCCGTTTTAAAAGAGTATGAATAGTATGAAGTCCTCTATAGTAATAGAAAATATAGATCTCTGAAAAGTGTTGATAGAATATTTTTACGAAAACTAGTCAACCAATTGCTTTGCCCATTGATCATCCACTCCTGCATATTTGAATTTTAGTATCCAACAAATGTGAACAACCATAGAAAAAATTTAAAAATAACTGTTTTATTCATATATACATAAAATAGTGTCATCAAAAATCTAGTTTGCGTGCTATTTATTTGCAATCCTTGCTTTAGAAAATTGCACTATCTATGTTTATCAACCTATATACTAATCACACCATATACATACACAATTCTAAGTAACGTCTACGAAGAGATTTTTTTATAATAATATATAAAAAAAAGCATTGACTACTGCATAATGTATTTCCAAATATCTTCAAGCACTAAATAAAAAAAATGTCGAAAATAAAAAGCTCTAGTTTCAAAATTTATATAAAATGTTTTACGCAATGAAAAAAAAATATAAAATATACTTAAGAACTTTCTTTAGACTTCAAATTTGTATTAGTCAAACTTACTTTATTAATAAACTGAGCAAGAAATTGAAGTTCTTTAGAAACTACTTTAGGCTCGAGTAATTTTTGAACAAATGTAATTTACGTTGACAGGTAATTACGATAAAATAGAAAATTGATGTGCAAAACCTTACACCTTTTGATCATAAAATGTCGAAATAGTTTTTGGTCTAGTCTGGTTCTGTAGTAAGGTGACCATAAAATTTTATAAACAATGCAACCAAATTTGAAAACAAATGTGAGTCATTGTATAAGTGCTTTATTTGAAGTAGCAATAAATTATCTAGTGTAGAAGTGAATGTATGAATGAATTAGTCAAATTGGATAGGCACATAGTTATTAAACATAATTTATGGAACTTTTGAAGTTTTTTTTTGCATTTTGGTTTGATATTAAGGACTTTAATTATTGTATAAGTGGTGTCTTAGAAATATGGTATGTGAAATGAATATATAATTGTTTAGTAATCACTAAGTCGCTTAGGAGGTAAAGGCAATGGGCTTATGAATCGTGTCGGGTCCGAGTCCTTAAGTTGTGTAAACATTAATATGTTTTCAATATTTTTAGATGAAGGGCATGAATCCCCAGTTAGCTGAAATATTGGCTGCTAATTTATGCAAAAAATAATCCGTTAAGATAATTCGTCAGATTGTAAACATTCATTTATTCTATGTTCATTAGAGCGGATATATTTTAGTTGTTTTACCGCAAGTATACACCTCATTATTATAGGGGAAATTATTTTTTTAAATGAATACGTATGGTATTTTCATTTATAAACTTTGGTGACTTAATGCAGTGCTCCGTAACTTTTTTTCTTTCATGGCACACTTGATGTTCTTTCCAAAAATTTCAAATGGAAATAAAGATAGAAAATCTCTTGTTTTTCTGACATTGACAAAGGCGCCACGGTATACCCAGCATCGACTCACGGTATATTACAGCACCGCGGAACATCGGATGGGGAGCACTGATTTAATGGACTCGGTTGTATTCATATTATATATCGATGCCCATAAGTTTTACCAAAAATCTTTATAAAAATAAGTATTGGTCATTTAAGAAAATTAAATACACTTTGAAAAGAAATGATGTTTATTTTAAATTAAAAAAGTATTTAATTAATCATTAAATTTCCAAGACTGTATAAAAATACTGAAAAGTTAAAGTTATCAATTAATTTTCTTGGAAAACACTTGATCACTGTATTGTCCCTAAGTAAAAGCACATTGTCTTGCAAACGATTCCATATGTATTATAAATACCGTGTTTTTACTTAGTAGAACAGTATAGTTCTTCAAATTGTGAAAATGCATATACTAAGCCCAAAGTTCAAAAGTATTTTGAAAAATTGATTAATGTCACATTAAAAAATAAATAAATGTGTTAAAGTAAATAACCAAATTACCCTCGTCAATCATTCAATATTACTGATGGACGGTGCTGATAATTAGTTCATGGTTATGACCGTGACCTTCCATTATATTATGTATAAAAATCCAATTACAGTATTGTGTACATTTTTGTAAACTATTTTTCATATATAAAGTTGGGTAAATCAATAGTTGAATCCTAGTTTATTTTGGTAGATGAAATATTACTGTATTTTTATACCATTTCATACAATACAAAGGTTTTTCAAAAATTTCCCATCAATTTTTTAATAATCAATTGTAACAAAGTTAACTGTATATTATCTTTGGTCAGGGACTACCCCTTTCATTTCGATTACTATCTATTCAAGTATTCTTTGAGTTTAAGATTGATTCACCCTGTTTTTATTAAGATACGTCAGCTTGTTTTTTGTCCGATGATGTATTTAAAAAATAATAACATGTTTGCAACCAAGTCAAAGGATCTGACAGTTGGTCGAAACGAGTCAAAAAATTTCTCTTTTAGTACTCATTTCTGGAAATGTGTGTATTCAGTATCCTACATAATAGCCCAAACAACATCGACTATTCCAAAGTATATTGATTGTAAAAAATATGCTGAAAGAAGATTAGTTTATTTGTTATAAGGAATAATAATAAATAACTTATAACATCTCAGGAAAACTGTCAAAAAAAAATTACGTAAATATAAATCTTCACTATCAAGCATGAAAATGATATCATAAAACATAGTCAATCGAAGGCCAGTAACGCAACTGAGGTAAAATCAATAGTCATATAATTATTATGAAAAACTGTGATAACACAGATGCTTCACAAACTTCTTTATTCCAGGGCCTTTCTACAACATGAAAAAATATATTCGATGTTCCCCAAATATTTTCTCTATTTCGTGACGAATAGTAGTTCATTTACCATAACTTCAATATATAAATAATGTTATTTTTAGTATTTTTAGTATGGTTAATTGACTTGCTTTAAGTTCCTTTAAATACAGAAATATTTCATCCTTTGATGAAACTTTCACAGCTCCCCAAGAGTCGATATTTTTGGCTTAAACTGACCTCGATACAACATTTTATAAGACTGTGTAAAATAAAAATATGAATTATTTATAAAGTTTCAAGTGACATAATACATGAATATGCTACCATTTAACCGTGTTTTTTTTTAAATTACAATACACTATGATAATTGGTATGATACATGTATTAAAATGGTTTATTTAGAATTTAATTTATGGGAGATTAATCATTTGTTTATACATTCAGTCTACTCCAGTGGTGGCGGTATAAATAACAATAGTCGGAATTCAGTCTCGTTTAGTTGGAATAGATTCCATTTATGGAAGAGTTGACCTCCATGTAGCGTAGTTTGGTATTGATTCACTTTGTATACGCAAGAGCCTTGGCGTGTGTGACCCCAGTACCCTCTACGCCAGTGCTACGACATCTGTGGATCGCACTATTTCATACACTATGCGGTAATCTGTCTACGGCTATTATTGTTTGATTTACGTTACTCCACGCATTATTTGTAATATTGGCAGCCTATCAGCAGATTCTTGTGATTTAACGCAAAACATTACGGAAATCACGACTTCGTTACATATATAATTATTGTTTTGTGACGGAATTAATAGCGCGAATAAGTAACTTTAAATGTTATATCTTCTCAAAAATGTAGCCATAGTTTAATAATTATTTCGGCAGTATTTTTTTCAAGAGAATCTGTTATCAGCCAATCCTCAAAAAAAATGATATCGAATCTAGCATTTTTATGCAGCTGCGGAATTTGAACTCGTTACTCACGAAAATGCATTAAGAAATCAACGAATAAGGAATACAAATAAAAAATTCTTTTTCTCATTTAATATATCAACGTATGTCGATATAATTAGAAATAGAATTTCTATCCTTAATTTTGTCACTATGATTTTTTTTCATACTTTATACCAGTATGACTTAATGTGTCATAATTTTGGTTTATTTTAACGAGTTTGTTATTAAAAATTTAGATAAATTTATCATGAGAGTATTTTTAAACTTAGCATATACCACAGGGCAATAAACATAAATTGAACCTATGAAGAGTTTCACAGTTTCCGAAATATTTAGGTTGTATGAAAGAATATACACATGACGCTTAAAAAATACATAGCACACCCTGGTAAAGAGATATAAGAATACTAGTTTTGATATGAGAAAACACGGATTCAAATCTAGTGACTTTTTGGAATTAAAACAATGTTTTGAATGATTAGCTGACAACCAGTCTTCATATAAAACAATTTATTAAAATAAACTTTCACATTATATAGATTCATATTGTAAATATGAAGGGGTATGAAGAGCTGGGCAGAAAAACACTGTTTGTTGTATAACGCAAGCGTTTAAAAATGAAGCCTTTTGAAAATATGTACATAAATACGGAAAATATGTACTTAAGCCTTTCGTAATAAACTGCAGAACTTAATGATATAAAATAATAGTAAATATATTCATATTTGTGTATACAGCAAAAGATTTTTTTTCAAATAAGCCCTTTGTTGTAATACGTACCAAAAATAATTTTACATTATCCTGTAGAAGTTATTTTACAGAATCGGTTTATATGGTATACTATGTAAGCTTACTTAGAAATATTAAGATACTTTAAGATTTGAACTAAAAATAAAATATAAATCAAAGCTTCTTAAACTTTATTACCACAAGCACTTTCTAAAATACGATACAAGTCCTAAGTATTCGCACATTCCGACATTTAATAACGTTTAAGGCAAAACAGTGTTGTTTCTCCAACACTTGCTAACAATAAATCTCACCGAAATTTAGACTTTCAGAAGATTTTTTTTACTTTCCTGGCATACGTGATATGTTTTATTTAAAAGTGATTTTTGTGTTATTTGAAAAAGGTTTGTTCGACCGGAATACTTACTAACAAAAAGGGTTCCGGTAATAAATTATCTCTCATGAAATTGAAGTTATTCTTTATATGTAATACAGACATAAAGATGTTGGTGTTTTAAAGGTTTGAATGTTTTAGATGCTTTTTGTCATAATAAAATGAACATATTTGTTTATCTATGTTTACAACTTGGTATACTGCTGAACTCGAAAATATATATTAACTAGCAGTTATTGATTAGATACAATTCTTCGTTTTGCGCTGATTTTTATAACTACCTTATAATTTTAAAATGTAAAAATTCTAAATATCTGTCTTTCTTTAAGATAATTATAAAAGCTCTCTGAGTTTAATATAAAAGCACATTTTTCAAACAACAAATAACGTTAAAACTTAACTTACTACAAGACCACGTATTTTGGTTGTCAAGAGACATACGTATGTTATCAAATTCATTATCACAAAGAATCAAACATTAATTTAATGACGTGATTAAAGAAAGCTTTATAGGTAAGGATATTTGATTCAATTTTAAATCCAGTAAATGGTTTTTCAGATCAAAAGTTATATGGGTATGGAAACATACAATATTCAAGTCATTTAAACTATAGCCAATCGGTAATATTGATGATAATTTGATTAAGGTAGTTGCATTTTTGTCATTATATTGGTCAAATTACGATTTCACTACTAAAGTAGATCTGGTGCAACCATTTTCAATATATTTTAACATGTCTCTACTGTATGAAGACGTCGCGTCCAAAAGTAGAGTATATGTACCTCTTCATTATATGAATTTATTTCCGAATATTTTTTTTGTGAGAAATAATTGATAGTCTATTGTTCAACCCATTACGTATTCAGTCCTGAATGTTAAAATCTTTAAATATTGGATTTGAGCCCACAATCTCTTACATCATAGCGCGCACGTTTACCTATAGGATACCCGAAAATATTTTAATCCTTGTAACTGTGGTTTATGAAGCTTTTCGAAGAACATTAATATTTTTTATGATAAATTTCTTAGAGAATAATAAATCAGAAGACCCAGTATTTAAAGAAATATAAAAACACTCAATAGACCATTTATTTTTATGTTTCGCTGAAAGTATGTATTCAACTTCGTTATTTTATAATACTTTTCATATAAAACATTATAAAACGTATTGTAACAGCGCGGTAATAAACAATTTCGATAGAGAAACACATGAAAGCAAATGGTGAATTTTATTCGTCGTATAAATGGCGACTTAAAACATAAAAGAAGCTTTATTTGATGGACGGTTGGCCGTAGATTTATGTACACTTATAAAGGTGCGCAAAGTGTCTTAACCTGTTGAAATTGAAATCCATTTTAAAACCGATAACCGCTCAACAAACCGTGTCGTCTTACTCAATGTGAGGATTACAGAAACTCACGGAAGTGTAAACTGTAAATTTGTTACGGAAAGCTTTGGATTCCAAACCTATAAGCTTTGAAATTGAACGAAAATTTCCTAATACCACTATTGTGTTTCAATTTTGTTGAAGGAAATTTAAATCCAATAGTTAAAGTAAACAAAATTTTACAATGTAAAGAATCAATATTATTGTATTATAAATTTTTGTTTGGATACAGAATTAGCTGAAATCGAATTTTGTGTGTGAAAGTGTCACTTAACTTTTTCAATGTGTAATTAATAATATATTTAAATTTGAAAATAGTTTTGTAAATAAATTCATTGAGAATCATTACAACAGCGTTTTAGTTTTATATGACTATTATATTTGCGTATCCGTTCACGAGAACTAAACCAGCATTACCAGTAAAGTTTATTTAGATTATTAACACTATGTTAAATGATTTTGGATGGAGATTACTCTTTATACTAAACAAAAGCTTTTAAATCTTATAAATTTGGATATCCTTGACAATTAAATAGGTTTGGTTAATCCTTCTTGTCTTTATGTCATTTTTTGTTATGAAATGCGAAACCTTTTTCTATCGAGCATTCTTGTCTATTGGGAATTTTAAAATTAAATATGATGAATGCAGAGGTCATATAAAATATGTGAATTCTGAGGGACTTAATAAAAATACGCATCATAATAAATAATTAATAATTAAAGATTACATAATAAGTATAGCGATTCTAGGTTTAAAGGAAAAGTAGTCAAATTGTCTGCAGAAAAGATTTTTTTTTAAGATAGGTGATCAATGCAATTTCTGTCATCACTGAATTGATTGGCGTACATATTAATTTTAATACTAATTCTATTCACATTTTAGAATTTATTTTGTAGAATAATATAATTAGTTTGCTA
Source organism: Rhyacophila evoluta (assembly GCA_022683975.1). NCBI lineage: Eukaryota > Metazoa > Arthropoda > Insecta > Trichoptera > Rhyacophilidae > Rhyacophila > Rhyacophila evoluta. The sequence continues at coordinate 2,189 of JAGVSQ010001858.1, read as the reverse complement.
ATCTACCGAAAATTAAACACCTAAACAACTTAAAAACTTTAGTAACCTAAAATAACAACTTAACAATAAACTATACACACACTGCACTATAAAAATACCATTAACTTACCTTATAATTAGACTATTAACTAAAAAATGTCGGCTAAAAATCTGGGTGTAAATAAGAAGTATGTATAATTAGAATCTTTACAGTTGCTGAAGGTCTCAAGATTAAATGATTCGTATCATAGCAAAATAATGAAAAATAAAATTACATTTTATATGTTGTGAAATAAAGTATGAAGCATAATAAAGTGTATTAATATGTGATAAATATAAAAAAAATGTTAAGAATGCAATAAAGGCTTTTCAGATATACAGAACTTTTATGGTTTCGAGGGTATAATAAAGCTCGAAAGAATTACATAAGTTAAGAAATGTTATTATGTTTTTTTTTGTTTTTGTTGTATTTTCCCGAAATATTCTTGGCATAAAAACATATTAGTAATCAGAAATGTAACTCGAGACAAACAACTCTACGGGCATTGTAATTTTTGCTTTAACAAAAGATTCAAAACAAAGACTGTTTTTCCCGACACAATGGTGTTTTTCTTTGAAACAAAATTCCAAGAAAATCGCGGTCGGAAAAAGCGATTTCTCTCATATGCACAAAGTAAAGTATCAGTGAAGCGGGGAGAGCTGGCAATTTCTCTCGCAACTTTTTTGCGTCCCAGTTTCCAAGCCACTGTTAAGTCTGGTTGTTTCCAACGTGGGGCTGTGACCCGTATTTGGGTCGATAGGATACAATGGATACATCAAACGTATATACGAAATACGTTTAAAGAAATTCAATGCCTTTTATCTTTTCACAAACAACTTCAAAAGGCGATGATGTATTTTTATGAATTTTTGTAATTCCATTGAAAATATTTAATCATTTTTTGATAGCGATAAAAAATGGAGATAAAACAAAGTTCGAAGTGGAACATGTGCATCCGGACCATACAAATTCCACTGGGTGAAGTTATGTGACTTTACTTTTACGAAACATATTTTTAATTCGTTTCCTCCATTCACCGATTTGAAATGTACATCAAAAATCATAAGTGATTTTAATTACTACGTGGTTACTTACACAAACTTCTTGCGCATTCAGTTTTTTATTATAAGCTTTTATTCAAATCGTTTTGGCCGTTGAACATCTTGCCGGCTTGTCTCATCGCTAGGTTATTGATATTTCTATTCAACCAATACCATTTTTTGTAGCTTTGTCTCACTTCCGCACATTACACAGTAACGTAAAAACGAAACTCCAACACGGATGATTTTAATTATGACTCTATTTTGGAAAAAAATCAATACTTCATTTGTTGTATTATTTATACGTAAATTTACCGTAACTGGAAAATAACATTATGTAAAAATAATATGTTTTCAGTTTGGTATCACGCCTAGATATGCTTGGTTGCCACTGCCAGAGCCCCTACCTGTGCTTAATCAGCAAGCTACAAACACGCTGTTGAGAAGAAAAGACTGCAATTTTCTCATACACATTAACTGAAAAGTATCAGGAGCATAGCACAGAACAGGAGATATGCTACCGTTGCTAACCAGCATACGTTTCTTAGTAACAAGCGAGCAGTCCAGACACATTAGCGTCGTCATTAGCCGTGCAATTACCGACCGCCTGGAGATTAATCGGCCCTATCTACGCGCCAAAGGCTTCTACCGTTTGAATATTACTGCTGGTAGAACGTTTCTGTTTGCCTGATAGGAAAGAAGCTAACACTACATTGCGATATAGGGTAATTTACGGAAGAGATGACAACACCAAATGAATATCTAACTCAAAAGCTGATATCAGCAAATACATTACATTGATTCAACTATTAAGATACGAATACAAAGACACATGTTTTGCCAGATTGTCGAAATATTTTATCAAAATATTTCACACGTTGTACCATATTAAATCAATATAACGTATGGTATTTTATAAAATATTCAATCATCTATAAATTATATGTTAAGAAAATTTGTGTCTAAAGATTATTATTGTACTAAATATATTGATTTTTTTTTGAAATTATATTTCCTTTTAAACAATTTATTAAATTTTCATAACCAATACAATTAGTGAAATAACATAGATAGCCATTAATATTTTCGACTGATGGTGCTTGATGGAAATTGATTTTAAATTCTAAATT
>JAGVSQ010001857.1:0-27013 GCA_022683975.1 Rhyacophila evoluta | reverse complement strand
ACAAAAAATAAGTATTATTTAGGAATAATAATTTATTTACACCAACAACTGTATTGAATTCAGTTGATAAGACCTTAATTTCTATTAAATATCGTTGACACAGACATTTTCAGGCTACATATAAATTTAACATGTGCAAACTGTTAAAAATAGTCCGATAAAACATAATACTACATAGCTATTTATATAGGCAAGGTATTTTAAAAAACATTAATCTTTCATAACCTAAATTTCAGGACTACAAAGTCAAATGTGACTGCGATATTCTTCCTGGAATGTTTGCTGACTTTGATGACCAGTTTACCCGAAATAGTAAACAACAACTCACACTTCACAAATTTCTTGTGGCAAAAGTTTTGTCCAGCGCTCATTTCGTTCCTTGGAACACCTAGAGTAGACAAAAATATTAAATCCAGGTGAAAATTTTTTATACATAACTGAAAGCCCAAAGATTTTAGTTTATATTTTCTTCCTTTGTTGTTTATTGAAATAGTTCCGATTCCTATTATTCAATCTAGTGAATCTAGACATAATGGGTTAAACGAATGACTAAGAAACATATTTGCAAAACACAATAGTTTTCATTTTTCAATTTATTTTGATTAATTAAATGCACAATGTGTATAGAATAACTTTATTCTTTTATTGTTACGTATAATTTATTTAACATAATAAAAAAATTCACAGAGATGAAGGGCAAGGAGTAGATGATTCAGGTAGAGGTTCTGGATCTCTGGCAAGTGCTCCGAGCTTCAACAGTCAACAAGCCAAAACTGTTTATAGGTAAGATACATGGAAAAAGCATTTTTGTTTATTTACTTAAGTTCAATAATTTTTAGATATTTTCAATTCTATTTTAATATTTTTTTGTTTCTTTGAATTCCATGGATGAAATCATTAAAGATAAGAATCAAAACAATTGATTTTGTTTTCATTTCAGCATTGCTGGTCAGTTAATACGCTTAGTGGGGTGTGTGGCATCATTAAGACCGGTATTGGAAGCTCTCTATCACAGAATGTTGCTCTATCCACCCATTTCACACCGAGCTGAAGCCTTAGCTTCCACCAGAGATCTCTTGAGTGACCCTAATAAACTTTGTTCACTTTTATTACTCCGACTTACAAGTAGCAATATGGAACAGCATAGTGATGATATGGCTCTTGTTCGGCTGTAAGTAAAAAATCATTTTCATTAGATGAGCAATCGTATGGATATGACATTTTCTAGTATTTGTTTTCACATTTTACGTTTATGGTGGCTATTGATTTCCACAAATATATATTCCATCAAGATAAAAATTATTCCGACATGAGGAGTATTAATTCTTATCATGTTTGATAAAAATGATTATTTTTTGTCAAATACTTTTGGAAGACATAATTAGTTCAATAATTCATTGTACCTAATGGGTTGAGCAACTGGCCAACAACAAATTCTTGTGAAAAAATCTTCCACTATAAGTTTTCACATTACGGAGCTCTACATACACCATTTCTGATGTGGTAATTTATTTGCACACTGTTGAAATCCATATGCTTCAATTTTAGTTATAAATATTTATTTGGAATATTACTTTTAGAAATGGTATTATTAAAATTTTTCTTCTTGATTCTTTGAACCGATGCTTAAGGTTGAAAATAGGTGATGAAATTACATCTCTGAAACCATTGCTTATTTTTAATTTATGCCATTCACAAATATCAACCATTAAATCAGGTTGGTAAAAAGTATTAGATTTTTTGTATTTGTCTATGGTAAACCTAAAGATCTTAAATATTAATAATATTGTTACCGGTTTTAGAATCATGGATGCCATAGAAGAATGTGCTATCAGCTGCACACCAAATGTTCTGCTTGTCAGCTTAGAGTGTGTAGTCGGTTTATTGGGTGCTCTGGAGGAGTTATGTGAAGGAAAATATATTCCGATAAATGCAACTGATATCAACAACAAATGGCCAAACTTGGAAGACGCTGACTACAGGGGTCCACTCACTTATCAAAGCTTAGCAAGACTTCCGAGTCCTTACAGGTGAAAATTTAATCTAAATAAGGCGAAAAAGACTGACAGATACTTTTCAAATAATTTAATCTTTTTCTTAACTTTTCAATTAATAAATAATTTATTTTTTTAGGGACCTTGTAGCTGAAATGCAGAGTAAATTGGAAAGTGAAGTGTGTGATTCATCAGGTTTGCTCACAATACTTTTTTCTTACCATAAGTTCCTCAAATTTTAACTTGCACATATAATCTACAAAATTTTATCCTCTTGTAACATATTTAAAAATGCACCCAAGTCTAATTTCAAATAGTAAATGGGTGTTGTCAGTCAATGGTCAGTAAAATATTAAATTGTAGAGATTTTGACAAATCCTTCTGAATACAGTAATTGTATTTATTTATTGTACATATTGAGAACATTATGAATTATAAATTCAAAGCATTAACAAAAAAATATGACATACTAAACAGTATAAATTTAGTGTTTAAACCACATGAAAAACAAATCAAATAAAAATAAATGTAAGTAAAGGTAAAGAGAGAATTTGAGAAACAATAAAAATATAGAGGGCGTGCTGAGAATGTTATATGATGAAAGACAAATCCTACCGTAGAAAATTATGAAACATTATCAATTATACTTACTCTCACTCATATCTAAAATAATAATCGAGGCAATTTCCATTAACACAGCCATTGCCCTCCCTATTGGCACTACTACTGCCAGATTAGTTCTATCATTTGGAATAAAAAACAGCTGATGTTCTTGATTTCTCAGGGAAATTATCTGGGACACAGACTAATATTAGCCAGAATATCAGAATTCTCAATTACACCACACATATATAAGTCGGAAAAAATCCGTGGCCAAATACAAATTCATCCTTAGTTTTAAACTACAGTAAGAAAGCCTGCCCAAAAGAAAATCGTCCGGTTAAAGCCATGAATAATGTTCATACATCCGTGACTACAGAAGTCTCCATGTAATGTGGAGTTAATATATTATACAATTCTAACTGCCTCTAACTGTCTCTGAACATATATTTGTTATGTGTAAAATTCCCTGGTTGAAAATAGTATTTGCATGAAAAACTTAGTAAACTTATTTCTAATCAAAAATAAATTATATTATCTTTTTAATTTCTTATTTCAAGATACTTCAGGACCGGAAGACAACAGTTCCGGTGGTGAGGGAGAAATAGATTCAGATGCAGATAGCGTTTTTCTCCCTTCAAGGCATAACTCTAATATTCAGAGTGAATGTGCAGAGGACTTCGATAATACCAATGAAAAATATTCTAATGGTGAAATCTTATTCACCAAATCAGTACCAACAACTCTCAACTTGGGCAGATGCAATGTTACAGAATATAATGTCGATGTTGAGAGACAAAATGCTAAACAATTCATTAAGACATTGCAAAATATTATGGTACCTAAATTACTTTCCTTCAGAACATGTGTAGAGGTAATTGGACATAATTTTTTTTTTATTATTTTCTTATAAATTTGAGCTATCTTTGAATTCTTTATTTCTTTATCTTTTGAAGGTCGATCAGTGCATGCAAGACTTTGCATCAAAGTGTTGCCAGTTCAATGCAGCCCGATCGCAATCTTCAGCTACAATTATGAATGCCGATGGAATTTATTTAGCTACATATTCCGCTCTTATGCTCAACCTAAAACTAATTTATTCAGGATATTACAAAGGGAAGACTGTAAGTGGATAGATTTTTTGATACATTTCACTCAGTTCATTCAAATTATCAAATTGATTAATTACTACAGCTGATCATACACCAATCAGAAGCATAATGTATCGATCTCTGCTACATCATAGGTGGCTATTATAATGAATAAAACTATAAGCAAAAAAGCATATAATAATTTTATAAAAACTAATTAAAAATAAGGTGTCTTTAGACTCGTTTCAATAGACATCCACATACTTCATTTTGGTGCAATAGGTTTCTTTTTCTGTTGCCAATATATAAAATAATAACCTCTAGCTGCTATGGACTTTTTCATGCCAATTTTCATCACTGTATTCAAAATTTTGGTCCATAAATTATTCCGGTTCATGAGTTGTTAGTATACACTTCACCTTTCAAATAACCTTACAGAAATAAATCGAGAACTATACATTTACGTCATTTTGGGCCCCGGAAAAATATCCTTTCAAAATTTACTCTTTTTACATCATAGTATTCACACTACTTCACAACAAATCTGTTTTGGAAATGATGCTACATGCTTATTTTTATGTACTTTAATGGATGCTGTGTATTTTTTTTTCTTTATCAGACATCAGTACCACTCTCTGAAGATGAATTTGTAGAAGAGGTCCACGGAAGTGGTGTTCTCGTATACTTATCGGCAACTTGGTTGTGCGAAGTGTATCAACAGATCATCACTACTTCAATGTTGGAGGCTGGTGGATTTCAGCCACTCGCCCAAGAACACAATGCACTAGTCAATCTCCTCATTGGTGAGAAATATTCAATTATAATATACAAAAATGTTGCAATCGAAACTAGAAAATTTATTTGTTACAAAATTGTACAATGCAATATTATACAACAGCAAATCACAGTTATATGAGAAATCAAAGCAACCATATACTAAGCGTAAAAATAATAAGTTGATTATATAGTTGTCAATCAGAAATGAGAAAATAAATAGGAATAGATATGAAGTTATTCATAAAAGATGTAAAACGATTGACCAGTAACAGGGATTCTTAAGAATCTATAAAGATACTGTGTGGTGGCCATGTTCTCCACTTGAATGAACATCATAATGCAATCACACCATAATGATTTCGAAAGAAATCAGTAATTCCCCAGTATCCATAAACTATTTCTAAATAGCACCGTTATAACAGACACTGTAAAACATAGCTTTCAGATATGAAATTGTTAATTCATTCATTTTTAAATACATTGGTTTGTGTTGGTAAACTCATGGATCAGAGGAACAATATTTTGAAATAGAACCTGTTTAAAGGAGTTAAAATAAATATTGAATATTGTACTTTATTTTAAGATTTTGGTGGTTTAGGAGTGAGTCAAGTTATGTGCGATTGGCAAAGACTGAAAGAAGTTTCTACTCCCAATACCAATATTGCTGACAATCCTGAAAAGACAGCTGCTTTGAAGCTTGCTAGAAGGTATCACATATTTATTATATTTTTTTAACTTTTGGTGCCACCTCCTGAGGGTTACTCCTGGTTTATAATTTTTTAATAAAATTTTCCAGGGTTCTAACGTGTATGTGGGACTCGATGGTGACATTGTTGAGTGCACCACTTATTGGAAAATATTCAAACTCAGGAGGGAATTTAAGTTCAAGAGTGAAGTTGCACAAACTTTTACCTAGAAAGACAAGGTTTTCATCAAAAAAAGATAAAGTCAGAGATGAACTTGTGGCTTTGTCTTTAGAAGGACTTCATAAGGCAAGTAAACAACGTTATAATCACAAAAATAATGATTTGAAAAAAAAATCGATCTGATCATAGCCGTTACAAGCAACATATTGGATATTCTTTTAGACAAGTATTTGAGTTATGAATTATAATTACTATACTTCTTTCAGGCTGCAAGAATAAGTAATATTTTATGTCTACAAAGCCGCTGCAGTAGTTTGTTGTCACTACTAGCGAACTCTGCCTGCTCTGAGCCGCCATCAGCCAAAATAATATCAGCACATGCATTATCCCTGGATGTGCTTATTTCCGGTAAGTTTTAATTGACGTTGACTTAATGATTATTTATATTTTTTTCTGTGATATGATCGCTTAATTCTGAGAATACATCCAACGGCTATCTTTCCTTTTCTAAAATGCTGGAACACCACTGGTCATAAGAAAAGTCTGGCAGAGTTGAGTTTCTCTAGAGTGATTATTACACATATATCACAAAAGCTTAGATTTTCTATTTATTTACCAGTTAAATGGTTCATCTAAAGTTTACTGATAAATCTTTCATTGAAACACATAATAAGGTATTTTTTATTCTAGGTGGACTAGAATTGGGATCTCGATCAGTCGACTGCTGGAAATATATTTTTGAAGCATGTCAGTATGTCTCACGTTTAGAACATACACTATTTGGTCAGCAATGTAACACAACAACACCATTAATAACACTTCAAACGGGTCGCAATAAAACTGTATCCTTTACTCAAAGCTCGCAAGGAAATTTTCTAAGCGATAGACTGCAACAAAGTTTCAATCTTAGTCCAACACAACCTGATAATGAGACCTGGTAATTATAATTTATTTTTTATTGATAATTTGTAAAATATTTTCATAAATGTCAATTTGGCAATTTTTTTCAAATGATTTTTTTCAGTATTGACGTTTACAATTTTCTACAATCAAATATTGATAGCCCTACAACTAATAGAAAGATGTCTGTAGCTTCTATAATAGAAAAATGCAATCAAGAGGTGAGTCAATGTCATGCATAAATAATTAATTAGTGGAAATTGATTTAACTGTTTGGCTGCTATGATGTTGCTCAAAATCTGAGCAAGAAATGCTACAAAATATTTTTTTTCAAATTATTTGACAAATATCAATTTTAATATCAAAGTTATGGAAGTGATATTGAAATATACATTATTAAATAATTTATCTTTTCAACACGTTGATCGCCGTGGGGGTCACCGGGGACCGGCAAGGAAAACCTATTTTATAGTTGTTATAAGCGCTAGCGGACACGTGCGCTGTGGATTTTCTATATGCATTGACCGGCATGGGCCTTCTTGTATATTACTTCAACTTCGGCTTGGCGCATTGCAATAAATCAATATATTTGCGCCGTAACGGTCACCCGTGGCCGGCACATCAAAAAAACTAATAATTCTCATAAAAAAATATCTGAAAATAAATAAAACATTACATTCTTACATATCCTATCAAATACTACTAAAAAACGAATAATCATTTTCAAGCCAATTTTAAGTAAAACCTGATGGCGATCAATGTGTTAAGTCGTAGAATTTCATTTAAATGTCATATGGTATTCGAAATAGTGCATCATTTCTTTTAGTTCATAGTTGTAAAATTCAGTTCAAAAATCGAGTGAGTAAGATTAACAGTTTTTGTATGGTTACAGGCCAATAAAACTAACCATTCTGGATCCATAAGCGGCACTGATGCAGCAAAAGTATGTTGTGCCTTATCACAACACGTGGATGCACTTTTCAGTGATGCAGCAAGTAAACTCAATTTGCCCGCATTGTGTGGATTTCTTCAACAACTTTGTATAGCTTCTGAGAAACAGGTTTCATATTCCTATAATTATATACAATATTTATTATTCTGGCTGTCTTGTCTTATTTATATAACTCAAATATTCAAACTATTCCTACAGCTTTGTGCCGAGGGTTCTCAATCGGTTCAAGCAAATGTGAGATGGTGGAGAGGAATCGGTAACACTCGATGTACTATCGGAAATAACACAGGAGGTGGAGGTCTTCTTAGCAGAGCCGGTGACGTTGCTCTCCAGTGCTTAAAAGCGCCTAGACCTCTTGCACATCACATGGCCGTATGGACAATTGTTGGACCACACTTTATGAAGGTTTTTATTGACAATTTATTCATAAAATCAGTCTAAAATATTTTACTCTCATAGAACACATATATTTACAGGCTACCATCATTGTTAACTTAATCTTTACTATAAATACTAGTTACAAATATGCATGCTGTTTTTATTGAGTTGTAGTTAAGAAATACCAGGTAAGAGATTTTTTCAGTATCAGAATATACAATGTGAGCCGTTTATTAGTGTAATTTCTGAATACTTTAATAATATTCTGAATAAAAAATGCATTTTTGATATTTTAGCTATTCTCCCCACAAAATATTAAGAAACAAGGAGATGGAATGTACTGCTTTATTAAAAGATTCGACACTTATGAAACTGTACACATATTTTAGGAAATGTATAAAAATATATGAATCAATGATTCTTTAATTCAATTTTAGGCAGCATGCAGTAAAGATCGGCGAATATCCAAAAAAGCAATACAGTGCATACATGATGCTGTGACTATGTTACTCAATGAACAATCAGAGTTGCCACATTTCCATTTCAACGAAGCATTGCTGAAGCCATTTGAAAATTTGTTGTGCCTAGAGTTATGTGATAGCGATGTTCAGGTAGCTATATATTCTCTCCAGGAATATCCTTTATTCGAAAAATTACTTTTTCAGATTTCTTTGTAGCTATTTTGATTGTGTAACATAACCTACCTATATCCCCAGACTCGAAAGGTTAGCATGCGCGCTTTGGAGTTGGAGATTGGTTCAATTCCTACATCTCTTGGATTTGTTTTGGGTTAAGCAATTAGCTTACAACCAATTCTTGGGAAAAATGTCTGTTAAAAATTAGCCTTTACAATATGGAGATCCATGTACTCCATTTCTGGAGTGGTCATATTCATACTATTTAGTTCCATATGCAAAAAAAAAACCTTGCCTATCATGTCAAAATAATAGTTAATATTGGTTATAAATGTTCGTCGTTAGCTGACAAATTGATGTTCCTATGTGGTTATTATTTTGTAGCTCTCACAGTCTCTAGGAAACCACTCAAATTTCAAATTGTAACCTGTAAATTCACTACCAATTCTTTCTTTTCTGCCCCAATGATATTACCATTTCTGGAGTGGTTGTCTTTACAGTGTTGAGATTCATATATTAGAGTGATAGAGCGCTCATGGTATAATAATTAAAAAAAAAAAACATAAAATATATGTACAATTATAAATCCAATGAAAGTATTATCACATGTTTGACAAAATAATATTAAATTGAAAAAGCTTTTATTGGGGTAGGCCAGTATATTTTTTTAATAAAATTACTATATATTGATGCTTTACATGTTGTATTTTTTACAGGAGCAAATAATATCTTGTATTTGCGAGTTTGTAGAGGCAAATCAAATAGAGATTCGTTCTGGCTGGAGACCTTTATTTGGGACGTTGCGGGCTGCACATAATTCAAATCAATACTCGGCAGTTTTGGAAATATTTAGAGTATTCTTAAATACGGATAACACTTTAGTGTTTGCAAATGCTGCAGTAGACTGTATTTTATGTCTGTTGAGCTACATCAAGGGGTGCAATTCTGGTTTTTCAAACAATAATGGATCAAATACTAAATTAAATTCTCCCGAAACCCCGAAGATGACATTCAATTCAAATCAACGGAGTACTCAAAAATATGAAAAGAATGAGACAATATCTATGGGAATTGATCAGCCTCAGTTGACTGTAGAGATTTGCAAGGAATCTTTGAGGTATATTGAAAGTTGTGCTGAAATCTTAGGAATGATGTATAGTATGCCCAAATGTCCAACATTTAACACAGCTCATCGTATGAACATCGACATGCCTCTGCAGGTCGTGGATGCGCTATTCCCTAAATCTGCACTTCATGTAAAGCAATTCTGCGATATATCAGATACTCCAGACACTAATGTAATATCGTATAGGGTGTTGTCGACTAATCTACCACTAACAAAAACGACATCCTCTTCCCTGATCAAATTAGATCGGCCAAGTGGTATTTTGAAAGTGTGGCATTTATTAGTAGAAGGATTAGTCTCCGCATCCATCAGTTGCCCACAACAGTTCCAGGCTGCGGCATTGGAGACACTTTTCAAAATATTACAAGATATGATGGTTATTCCTGGTCCCGTCTTCGGTTTGCACAGCATCAACCATTTACTTTTGCCGTCCATGCAAAACTGGCTCCGACGGGTTAACAAAGACGGTGTTGGGTGGGAGTCTTTTGCTCCTAATTTTAAGCAGTGCTGTGGTATGGCTACAGATCTGATTGTCAAATATTTACATCACTTGCAGCAAGGGACAAATACAAAAAATATTATAAACCAAAATAAATCTAATGGTGGAGACCATCGGGAGCCAACTAGTCTGAGTGATGAAGAATATGATACACAAAGTGAAATTGCTGAGATCAAAGCTGTAACATTTGCTTTAAAGCAACTGCTTTTAATATTGGTGGAATGTATATCACAGCCACATGAAATTATAGCTAGATTAGGCGCCTCATGTATTCGACACATAATTCTAACATCAGGCTATTTGCTATCAGAACAGCAATGGGAAATAGCATGTGCAAGTTTACATAGGGCTTGTAACGCAAGTCTTGCACCTCTACAACAGCTGACATTGGCATTTGAAGAAAATTCAAACAGTTTTTATGGAGATGTGGCAATAGTTAAAGTGGCAGCGCGCTGTGATAGCTCCATCAATGATAATGTCCGATTACATTCGATGGCACAGCAAGTTTTTTTTTACGACTACAGTAAAGAACATTCATTAAATGTCAAAAATTTGCAGACATCAAACAGATATCAAATCCAAAATCAATCGATTCCGGTGAAAAATCTTGTTTTAACCGACGATCGAAGTTACATTTTCCTCCTCTATCCTCAAGATGCTGTAAATGTTTTGAATCCTGATGTTTATATAATTCGTATTCCGCATAAAAGTCTAGTCATAGGCCTTTTGGCTCATCAAATTCTTGTACAAATCATCGCTACAATTTTATTACAAAGATCTTCAAATATCATTCCTCTAAATCATATATTATTAGACACTTTTAAAACAAGCGGGCTAGTATTAAACAACAGATACGCTCTAAGCTCTCGAAATATTGACATATTATTAAAATGCCTCGATATGTCTTACAGCCGTTCAATTAGCTTCGATTTAAGACCAGGTCTCAAGTTCCTTGTGCAGAAAGTCTCAAATCTAGAGTGCGCTGCCAATCTTTATAAACATACAACTGCATCGTGGATAATAAAGTTGATGACTCTCACCGAAATGCATTTGCAAGGTGTTTCTATGAAGAAAATCACGTTATCCGATTTATATGCGTTGATTGATAATGAAAATGTTACATTCAAAGGACAAATTAGAAGCACAATGAATAGGTCTATGGATCTCAAGAAATCTTGGGAAATGCTTTGTGATTTGTATATAAATACAATTGAAATCGATTCAGTTGCTGCTGAACTTGCTAATAGTGAAAAATCTGTTAGTTTAAATGGTATTAACTTTGATTCTCTCGATGAAAATGGCGCATCAGATAATGAACAATCTGATTTATCAGAAGACTTAAACAATGTTAAAATTAATGATTTGGAAAAGGAAGTAGTTACGGATAATAATTCTCCAGTGGGCAGTGTCCCAAAACCATTCACATTCAGTGATTTTCGAGAGCAACCAATCGGCTCAACACATGTCAGCGACTGTGAAAATGAGGAAATTCCTGATGCTAATGATGAAAGCGTGAAAGAACCTGAGGATTGCAAACCAAGTTTGGATATATCTAATGTCAGGCAACCTGGCATTGTTCAGAATAATGAGAAAACTAATGGCTATAAAGCAGATATGAAATATGAAATTAAAAGTTTCCAACCGGCTGTGAAGCCAAACAATATTCATGCAGAGCCATTGCTGCCGGCTCAGCCGATACCGCCAGAAATTGAGCAAGAAAGAATTCACAGTATTGCGAAGGTAATGATTTTTATTCAATTACTTTTATTTAAAAGAAGAAGCATCCATCCGGTCTTTCCTTCTATTCAAATAAAATTTTAAGAATTTCAAGGAAAACTTTATGCAATGTGCTTTTCCATCATACGAACTTTATAAAAAAAAGTTTTTCGTTTAGTTATTTTATTCAATACTTTTATAGTAGAGAGAATTGTGAGGAAATGCAAAAACAGTTCAAAATCATAGTATATGTCTATCATAGTAATGATAAATTTCATATTTGCAGGACACCGAAGCGAAGAGAATAGCTTTGGCGAACATACTAGCAGCTTACCTCGAGCTGATCTTATCCTTCCCCAGCAGCCAGTTTGAAATGACTGCACCCATATTAGAAAACGGGTACTCAAAATTGTCCAAATTTGCTACAGATTCCTTACTTCTTCAAAGAATAGAAGCCTTTTCTAATAAGAAAGACACCGTATAAATGAATAAGTATTGTTCCAGATTAGTAAGCAAAATAAAATCTGCTGTTTGTTATTTTCGTTTCCTGTGGAAAATCTGATTATTAATCAATAATTCTGTTAAATTTCCCATTTTTCGGTGACATCGCTGGAAAAATTTGCCAAATAATGATTGAAAATTGAGAAATTATAGTATCAATGATTACTTACAGCACAATATTTTGAAAGAATGCTAAATGTATTTTGTTGATACGCGGTTTAGCGGGTATAAAGTTAAGCTTTTGATTCACATGTAACTTGTGAACTATAATTATGTTCTGAAATTTCTTTTATCTATTTCAATAGCTTATTTTATTAAACGAAAGCCTTATAAATCCTTAAAATTGAACAAGCGGAATCGGAATCTTCTTATATAGAGCAATGAATGTTGATGGAATAATTAAAGAGTGTAGAATGCTGTCTTAAATATTTACTCCATTTAAACTTCCTATTTCTATACAGGGCATTACTTAATGTGTACAGTCATAGTCCAGTATAAATCACAATAAAAATGGAAACTTGAAAATCTAGTTTAAATAATTAAGTATGTAAAATGAAAAAAAATGTTTATTTTATTGACAATTTTATGAAGACAATTCAAACTTCATCAAGAATACCAAATATTTGTAAATGGAACAAATAAATAAATTTTAACAATACATGGTTTCATTTAAAGTCATCTTCACAAACATACTGTAGGCAAGAATCAATTCCTCTTCTTTTATCAATCTTGAAGAACTGACATTGCAACCTGCTCAGGAATATTAAAATCCATATTTAAGGAACTAGATGTTAAGCTTTTGGATAATAATTCTTCATCTTGGATCTCATCATTATCTTCCAGGCAGAAGAGTAAACCGTCATCTTCGTAAGTGGAGAAATAAAATTCAGGTTGGTTCCATAATTTTGAATCATGTAACACAAAATGGTTCTCCTCCTTTATATGCAACAATAATTCTTCGATATTATTTGAGAGAGTGTCACAGGAAATACACCTTAAAATGTGTATTTGCCGTCTCACAAAATTTACTATTTTAATTTTTTCATAAAAATTTAAATTTTTTGTTATTTCATTAAAATTAAAGTTGTGCTCATCAGCCATGTGAGATATAATATTTACATATTTGTCAGCAGAAAACTTGCAAAAGAGACAAATAATTGTAAGACTGTCTTTTTCTTCCCAATCTGACCAATTTGAGTCACTGTCTGAACTTGACTCTCTGTTACTCTTTTTTGAAGTTATACTGCAGGAACTGGCCACAGATTTCTGTTTCTTTTTATGTAAGCCAACATTTTTTAAATACGATTGCCAGTTTTTTCCCATCTCTAAATAATTGCTGATAAAAAATTTATCATATATTTTGTTTTTTGGATTGATTTTTTTGTGAACTTTTTTTCGCATGTGTTCTTTAAGTATAGTTCTATCCTTAAAAACTTTTTCGCAATAAATACATATACAATTATCAAGTTTATCAGACAATAACTCTATGAGTTCTCCTAGGAAGATGAGATTTTCTGATTTAGCTACATAAAAATTATGTTTTTCATAAAGATGAAGTAAAAAGTTTGCCCTAGTATCTTGAAGAACAGTTCTACAAAATAAGCACTCTCTCTTATAAGATTTATCATCCCTCTCCATTTTCTGATGGGCCAGAATTTTTTCTAACCGAGTTCTTTGTAGGTCACGCCGCAATTGATTGTCTTGAGGAAGTACATCACTTAGAAGATAGTATTTTTCATTTTTTGACTCTTTTCCATCTGGAGTTTTATCTAATAGCATTGTGGAGCAAAATTCCGCTAGTTCATTACCTGGAATCAAAACACCCAAATTGCCATAAAAATCAAGAATTTTCCAGTGAAGAGCTCATTTTGATATAATGGTGGTATATACCCTACTGACTACAGGGAATACTTTGTGGAATAAATGATGATTCATTATAAATAATGCCTAAGCATTTTGCAAATTAACCAAGACATGATTATTATTCTCCAGGCAGTGTGATGTGCTATTAAGTAGTTTGCACCAATTGGTGCTCAACTTAACTTGAAAATTGTTGTTGCATAAATTAAATGTCACATGTGGTGGGTGATTTTCGGCAGTTCCTGTGTCTTTTTAATAATTTCTAGTTCCCAGGAACCCGGGGGGAAAAGTATACTCTGTATATGGATATTTCCCATTTTTTTCTTTTTTTGCTTGCCAAATTTAATTCATTTAATATTATTTTAAATTTCTCATTTGTTTTTTTTTTTCATCTTCCACTCTCTGAAATAATATATTTCCCTATATATGATTGAAAATTTCCCGTTTCCTCTAGTCACGGGTGCATGTGCTGAGTAAAGACCAGTAAGTCTATTGATGCAATAAAATGAACTAAAATTCTAAATTAGATATAGTCACAGTGGTTACTTTAGTCGGCATAAAAGAAAATCATTTACGGTATTTAACCTGTATGCAGGTGCAGTAAAAGGATAAATAAAACCATATAGGTAGCTTTGGTAAGGAGACGATGAGTACTTTCAGTTGCCAACAAAGAGAATAAAATCAAATGGACAAACATGTAGGGTTATCCAGAAATATAGTGTACATTTTGAAATTAGTCGCAGGGATTTCGCAAAATTTTGTTCTGTTGTTCGCAGCAAAAGTTGTTATGTTGGCAACCAAAAAATACATGTATACATGATTACTGACGAGGGAATATTTTATTTACAAATCTTGTCATAGTATGTTTTATTTGTATTACGAATAAGATCGTCGAAAAATCAATACATTAAATACCACACAAATATGTCATGTTTTATTCCTGCGCTTACATCGGTGCGCAAAACATCATTTGTATCCTTTGTTTTCATCGTAGGACCAAAAAACGCGTCAAAACTTTAAAACGTACAGTATATTCCGCGATATGTGGTAAAAAGTTCTGAAACATAAAAAAAAACCAAAAACTTACCAGCAAATTTGTCTTTCCAAAATATGATATAGTCACGAAGAGATGCAATCTGATCCACATCTCCTATAACTAGCCGATGTTTAAAATATAAATGAGTCAGTAAATCCTGTTGGTTTTCTGGCAAAGCGTATTCTTCATCACATAGCATGCATTTACATTCATGGCTAGGAAAAAATAGTTGATCTGATAATATAATCAGAGGAATTGTTTCCGCATTCTCCTTGAAGGTCAGTGGACCAATAATGTTGGATATTCTGGGTTCACTGTTCATTTTGAAACAATTTGATATTGACGGAGAAAATACATGAAAAATCAATTCTGATACAAATATTCAATTGAATGAATATTTCTTATAACATAACCTAAACGAACAGCCTCAGGTGTCAACCAAGAGTTTTTGGAAATGTCAATTTTTTTTTTTTCATTGGTCGAAGGCTATCCGTAAAATCTATTTTATGCCAGGTAAATAAAGTCAAAATATTTATTTTATGGACATGCTTTTATTACAGCTGACCATGTTTCATTTCGTATTTGCTTATTCTCCCTATGTTGCTTCATCAAATCAAAATAATCATAATTGGTGCAATGCATATTTTGACAGGAATTGAGATTCGAAATTTAATTTGATTGGAAATTCAGAAATGTTTTGGCACCAATTGGACGTAGTTATGCAGAAACCATTTAAGCCACAAACTATCAAACTGAGATAAACGCATTTGAAAGCAAAAAAATCCCACAAGGTTGTTATTCAACGAAATTCGTTTTTTTAAATAGAAAGTTAAAATCATATTGCTGGACATGGCAGTGTTACAAATTTGAAAAAATAATTAATAAAGCTATAATAAGGAATTTTGAAGGTTGGATGGATTCTGTAAAATTAAATGATGAAAATGAAAAGCTTATAAAAAAAAGATCGCTTTGCTATGTAAATTTATTATACTGAGGGAATGCAAATGAAAAAAACAATAGAAGTTTTCTTTATTTATCTATACATAATCATATATGTACACATTTTGGATAGAAGGATATGGAGTAGGATTGTAATTATTCTTTAGCGCCTATTAAGATTCAAAATTAAAAAAAAAAAAAATTGAACGCTAATTAAGGATCATTATTTCATTAAAATAAATTTTCTAATTTATCAACTAATCTCAAATCTTTAGTTAATGTTTGTAATGTGAAACATGTAATGTTTTGTTGTAATTGGTTTTTGAGTCATAAATCGTAGTAGGTTCATGTTCTTTCTTGTCAAAAATACAACATCTGAGAAATCTATATAAATACCTTTGTTAGAATTTACTCTGTATGCTGGGTTTAATATGCCAGAAAATGGCAGCATGCAAAAAAAGCTTGCTATCTGCATTAAAATAAATAGCTGGAGCTAGATTTAACTCAACGTGGACTATGGATGGCGCAGCTGTACCCAGTCCGAACCGAATGCTAGTTGTTTGGCACATGCATACTGCCAGTACTGCTATATATGGTAACAAATTATAGTATATGACAGACTTTGGAAGGAGATGCCTGCATTGAATACTGGAGGTATTTTCAGAGCATTTGAATTCTATTTGTCTCATATTTCCTTCGGTGGGATTTCGGCATTGAAAAAAACTGTCATCCACAGAATACTCTGCGGAATTAAGAGATGCTGATATGACTTGGGAGGATTTATTTCACCTAGCAAGTGACAGGGAATCCTGGAGGTACCATATTTCACATAGCGGATATGGCAAGAAGATAATTTTAGATAAAAATGTGTTTGAAAATGAAATGTTTTTATTTGAATCTTGAAGAACAATAGACAATTCGAATTTAATTTTAAAACATATTATTACTTAAGTTAATAAAAAAGCTAGGGTACAAAAATCTTTCAATGATATACCTACTGTAAAAACAAATCCTTATAGATTATTACCTATGCATTATAATATTTATAAATATGAATATTATTCAATGCATTTATAAAAGCTTAATAAAAATGCAACCGGCAATGACTACAAAGCAGTTGTAACAAAATTAGGACAACACTGATTGCCCGATACATACATACTTTTTATATTTTTAGTTATACAATTAAAAATTCTGAATTTATTTACATTAAAAAAAACACAGTTTTCAAGGCGAAATAGTATTCTTAATAATATGTAATGGTTTATTATATGGATTGTATCCAAATTATTTTGCTTAATATTAAATGTAACACCCATATCAGCATTATTGATAAAAGCAAATGCCTATTTCATCACGAAAATAATCCTTGCGGTGATAACACTAAGTCTGTGTTGGTGCTATCAATGATAGCTTTAAGAAGCATCATATCATCTGGAGTGATTGACCATCCACTTAGTTGTCCCAAACTTTGGAGCTTCGGACAGCGATCCATTAACATTTCCACAGTTTGATTGGTGAGGAGTGGAGCTAGTGGAAACCATATTCCTTCAAGATGTTCCAGAATCTTGGTCTGTAGTATCCTATAACATTAAATTTTGACATCTTACATCTCAAAAACATAATTTAATCTAATTGGATATAGAGTCGTATAGTCAAATAAATAATTTATAAAATAATTATAAAAATATCTATTCCAACGATCATCAAATGTGCGTACTTAAGAATATAGACTTTCAGATTCAATTCCCGTAGCTGGATAATTAATAATATAAAATAAGAATGAATATTATTAGTTTATAAGTAAAATCTCAATAAATGCTACTATCCTAAAAATGTTCATATTGTAGGATGATCACACTTTATAATTGAAAAATATACAAATCATCTGCTTTTACAATAACGTTTTTTTTTAAAAGTTACTATTACATACTTTCAATTTTATATATTCAAAATTCATGTGAGAATTAAATAATCTATCGAATTAAAATTAGTAGAAATTCCAACAAGCACTTCTTGACAGCATTGATTGGGTAAAATGCTGCATGGAGTTGAAATATTGTAAATGTAGCTCCAGAAAAAAATCAATAATACATTTAGTCAAACTTATTTAATTACCTTGCAAAATCGTTATCATTCAGTTTCACTTCTTCGCCAATTATTATTTTCTTAAGTTTTGGACAACATGTCAATAAATATTTAAGAGTAGATGATCTGATGTTAGTGTGCAATATTTCAATGTGCTCTAATTTTTGATATTTAGTGTCCTCTTCGTGAGTGAGAACATCCATTTTAAAACATTCAATCATTTGAAGGTTCTTGCATTTCTCTGCTATATGTGTCAAATTGAGAGAACCTGTTGCTAGTGACATCATTATGGAATTCAATTTGTGACCGCATCGCTCTATCAATTGATGAAACTCATGACACTGAAACTTATTTAGCTTTATGCGATTAACATATTGAAGTTTCTCAATCAGCGCTATGACACCCATTTCCGGTTCTTCAAAATACACCGTCTCTAAACTTGGACACACCTTTAGTATGGAGTTCATTATTTTTTTGTCTGTCTTTGTATCATGAATATACTGCAAATTACTTTTGAAGGAATCCGGATACTCGTTACAAGTCACAATATGGTGTATCGATTTACCAACAAAAGAGTAGCAGCCGAGATTTGTTAGGTTGGGTAAATTGGCTATTAATAAAGCTACATCCATGTGACACACATTCTCTTCTCCGTAGGAACCGATGTTGACCACTGTCAGTGTTTCCTTTATAGATGGACAACCTGAGCATAATGCATATATCCCATTTTCAGTGATGTCAGTATCTCCAGATACATCAAGCATTTTTAAATTTTCACTATACTCTCCAATACATTTCAATACCTCATCATTTGCTATATAAGGTATATTTAAAACATTCAGACAATTAAGTGATTTGATTAAATCGTAAAGAACATGTAACTGGTCATCTTTTACCCAGACACCCTTCATATTTAATGCGTTCAATCCGGTTCCCTGCTTTAATATGGTATCTAATATTCTATCGTAGTAACACACGGGAAAAAGCCCAGTAGCCAAAGTCTTAACATTGTCTTGGAGCAATAATTTAAGTGCGAAAAATCTCGCTGTCGGTTCCAAGTAATCAGAATTTAATATTAAGTTTAAAAGATCTTGGTGGATGTCTCCCGTAGCTCCAAGGGTTTCAAAGTATGAAGAAATCACGGCAAACGCTAGAGATAAATCATCTTCCGCCTCGAGAGATGTCAATGCATCTATGAGTTGTCTTGCCAGAACAGTCAATGAGATCTCATTCAGAGAGGGCACTTCACATTTGGGTGACATTTTATTTCTATATCACTGAATTTATTTTATAGCTGTTAACTTTCACTATAATAAATATTTCTAAGACCACTGCCGCATTTAGTCAACAAGTATGCACGACAGGTAAACCTGTTATTCTCAGCATGGGTTGGGAAAATAGTAAAATGAAACTTGATGCGTTTTCTGACCTAGAAAAACATTCTAAGACGTCAGTCTATATTCATACATATCTATTGGCCATGTGCCAAATCTTTCCCACTCACTTTACTATGGCGTAACATGTGCTAACTCAAAGTAAACATGGATATTTTTGAAAATGTTTGTTGCAAAGATGTAATTGGTGTAAGCGAAGTGAAGAAAATGCATGAGCTAATATTTACATAAATTATTGCCATTTACATTAATTATAAGAAATACTAAAAAAATCAATAATATGCATCACTTTCATTGGAAAAATAGCTTATTTAATAAAATTAATTAATACGTACCTATAATTAATTAACATAATTTTTCCACGCAGTACAATTTATAGTTTGAGTTGGAGACACTTTAAAATAGACGGTTCAAATTAGCAGTCAATTATAAATAAAATTGGGTTGGGCAATTGTCTGACAACCAATTATCGTGAAAAAGAATCTGTCAAGATACATCTTCACAATGCGGTAACCCATATAGGTACTCCACTTTTGGAGCAGACATCTTCACACTGTGTAGATGCATATGCTTCACTTTCAGAGAGGATATGGTAAAAAAAAGATTGATATTTTTTATAAAATATTGTATTAAGATTAATAATAATGAATAATAATAGAATGTCGAAAAAAGATTAAGACTATCAATGGTATAAAAATGAATAATACATTTATAAACTATTATAATAAAAAACAAGGAACAAAGGCAATAATATAACAATAATGGCAATATCCAATTACGGGAACTGGTTTTCTTGGTTTGGTTCAAATTCACGGGCTTTCTTCGATTTCATCTTTTCCATTCTCATCCTGTACATTTTATTCTCATCTGCACACTTTGTTGTAATGATGTTCCTGAAAGAAAGTATTACATGTTTTAGTTTACAAATTTACTATATAGATTTCAAGCACATCACAGTTGACATACAATGATATTAAGATATATATTTCCATAATATATACATAATAATTTGAAAAAAATTGAAAGCTTTAAAGTTACCTGACTAAATTTTCTTGTACTTTACACATATCAGTGACTGTTACAATAATATCTGTAATCTTTTTCACGTCAAGTTGCATTTTTGCCGGCTTGTTTGTAAATGCAGGAGATGATTTTCCAGTTAATGAATGTGTTGCCAGTGTTCTGAAAAACATATATAAAACATACAAAAGATTTTTTAAATGATCTCAAAGTGATGACATTACACCAGTGCTTCAAAATTTTTCGAGTCGCGGCACCTATTTTGAAAAATTGATTCCATTTTTATGTTTTTTTATTACAGGTACAGAAACTCCTTCACGGACAGATTTATTTTGCATATCCAGAGTGAAGATTGGGTCACAAACTGACATAACATATTTATCAAAATAAATTCAAAAAGAAGGTGGTCTTATTAATCTTTTACTTCAGGTCTGTAAGTCTTGATAATGTTGATACTACCAAACTAGAAATTGGCAAAACTTATTATCCAACTAGTAAAATTTAAGTTCAATAATTTTACTGGACAGGAAAATGAACTTGAATTACAAATCTTTACACAATTAATAATTCATACAATCCTATACTTGATTTTTTTTTGTTATTGTTGTATATTAATGAATAAAAATTGTATGACACTACTGCTCACCTTCTGGGGAAAATAGCCATCAATAATTTTCTTGTAGCATGAGAATAAGATGACCAATTTATTTGACGGAAGATATGTCGTGGGATTAGTGTTGTTCCACTTCCAATGGCCATCTGAAAATAATTTCAAGGTACTATGAATAAATTTATATGGAACATAGTTAAATACAATATCGGTGGGATATTGGTTTTTTGGGAAATAGTCTGCTACTATATATAGAATTAAATCAGCAGTCTTGACGGATGCTGGCATGACTTGAGGAGCCAAAACAATCAGCAGATAACACATATGTTCAGGATGTGGTGAGAAGTGCACTGTTGCTTTTTTTAAACTCTATTTAGCGAGTTCTTGCATAAATTTTTTTCTTTTTTTTTTACAATATTCTAATGGACCAAAAATTTAATTTTTTTATATGGTACTATGGAAAGAACTTCTTACGAGTAGTTAAAATTTTATTTATACCATATCTGCTGTTTCAGCAATTGAGTTTCGACGGCTGGCAGTGGAAGAAGGTGGTTGGTCACGCAAAGGGTCATCATTTTTGTAGACAGGCGGAACATATCCGTAAGGTGGCACAACATCGTTGTGATTTATGGGAGCATTAATGATTCGGTCTGTCGAATGCTGACTGTTAGATTCTCTGAGAACGATACTGTTGGCATTATTTTCATCCATTGCATGTGAGTTATCTATGTATTCCATTTGTGTGTTTGACTCGATATTGGTTGTAATCACCGAAGTGCTCTGTCTCCCGAAATGATTTACCTCTGCCACAGATCTCTGCATTGATTCCATTTGATTCCTAAGGTCGTTCAATGTTTTGTGAAGGTATGAAACTTCAGCACTGAGCCGATTGTGACTCTCATAGAGTAATTCAATGTTAATACCATCTGCGTTGCTGACTTTAGTTTGTGTTTGCTGATCAAAAGTCATTGGCGGAACAGCCATTTTGATACTTCTATTTGGTTCAGTATCATTTCTAACTGTATGGAAAGATTTCAACCTTTCTTTATAGTTGTGCAAATGTGATGGTGATTCCTCAATTTCATCGATTCTTTCAGGCGCATATGGGCCTACATCCATTACAAGTTGTCCTGGTGACTCGAGCAAATTTCCAGATTGTCTTCTCGGATCATTCATATATTCAGGAGTACTTCGCCTATTTATGTGAGGGTCTTTTAAGTTTGGATATTGATGTAAAGTTTTGGGAGTTGATTTCATATGATGAGATTTTGAAGTATTCCTCCATCCTCTGCTGGTTTTTGAAGTGTTTCTTTTAGCATTCCTTAGATCCTCCTAAAAAATAATTATTAACATTAAACATAATATACCATATTTTATGGTATGAAAATGCACCTTTTTATGTAACAATCAATATGTCAGATATATCTTACCAGTGAAGCGAAATAATATATATTTCAAATAGATCTGACCATACTGGAAAAAATGTAATACCATATTGACTTACATTTTCAGAATCATTATCAGAAGATTCGGGTTGCCAATCAGAGTCACTCTGCGAAATTCCTTCAGGTATATCTTCGTGGACAGCGATACTGCTAGCAGCTATTATTTGGTTCTATAAAGTTTTACAGAAATATGGGTAATTGTAATGTAAAAATGGAGGACGAAACAAGAATAGGTGTTATACAATAATAAGAAATTTGCGATATGGTGAGGAGACTCGAGGTTTCTCATTAACAGTATCATAAGTTGATTATATATTTAAGGATTTATACAGTTAGTTAATTATTGAATTATCCATGTTTTCAATAGTTTCACAGAAACTTTCGAAACAGAATAGGTACAAAAAAATGATGGATTATTTAAACTTACAGTATCTTTAACGATAACTGGTTTTTTCAACAACCCAGTTTGCTGAGCGGCTTCTTGTAGTAATTTAATTTCCATCTCAAGGAATCCCCTGTCAGCTGGAAAAATAGTTAGAATGTTGAAGTGAGTACTATTATGTCCTGAAAAGGTGTATAACAATCGAATCCGAAAATAAGAATACCGTACAGGAACGCACCTAAATTTAGCTGTGATGGCATGACTTCGATTTGAGACATAATAAATCAGCGCAGAACGGTTGAGTCATTTTAGCAACAATTACCTTTTCATAAATGCAGTTTTAGGGTAACAAAACTCGTACCTATAACTAAGCATTGTTTTTGTCTTTTTTTGCTTTTATAGTAATTCATTGTATGAGTGAAGAAACCCAGCGACTAAACTGACTCAATAACATTAACATAATAATGTAGTTGACATGATTGATTCAAAAGTTTATAATCATAGACAACATGAACGACAATAATTAGAATAATTAGATTTGGGTAAATAATTGAAAATTGCACTGTCTTAATTTACATGATGTGTGTATATGATCACTGACAACATACCAACGAAACGTTAAATCGGTGGTGAGCAGGTGAAGGTAAAAAAAGCTTATTAAAAGTTTTTCAGATGTTCTATGTCCATACATGTATGTTTTTTTACCCTCAAAAGAACCAAATGAACCAAAAAAATTTACCAACACAGCTAATATTGATTTCTGTAGTAAATTAAAAAATATATTAGCTACTACATTCATTTTATTTATTAGCGTGTCTTTGTGAAAACCATTACAAAACGCAATACCAGTGGCGCACTGTGTTTTTATGTTAGTTGCCAGGAGTCTAGATTTTGGTTAAAATACTAAAACATACATTTTTTTACTTTATATATTCAGACCATTCACAATGTATTATATTCTATAAAAAGTTCTCTGAGATCAATAATTAAGATATCTAATATATTTACCCAATTTGTCACGGGACATGATGATACCTTGGCCACTGTATTCATATCAACACTATGTACATAATATATTAAAATGCAGATTATCAATGACTGCATACGGAATTATGAATAGACATATTGCTTATTTTGTATTTGCGTATTTTGTGACAGATATTATGTGCTAGCTACATATGCGTTGCATTTTTTTTGTTATCGTTAGTTAAATCATGAGAATCAAAAATAAGACTGCATTTGTTAAATTTTAAAGTAACTATCTAATAGCACGTAAAATTTAAAATGTCTAATTCCATTTTGATCGCTATGTGCTTTATAATTTGAATAATATATTATATCCATAAGTTGAACATTGTTTTACTCACAGTCTGGAATATTCTCTCGAATTTCAAATAAAAAATGAATTTCATCTGTTATAAATAATTTCCCGCCGATAAATTTCACTTACACAATTATTATTGTTTGATCATAGACTTTTTGTAAAAACTCTATCCAGCAGTTCTAATATTATTATCTAGGAGTTTAATATAACCATTACATATGTTAGTATTTTATATTGTATAAATATATACAGATTGTGTGACACAATCGCCAACAAAATTCATGAAATGAATGGCGAAAGGAAAACAGTGAAAATATGTTGAGATTAGATATAATATTGAGAATACTTTTTGGATGCATGTGTTGCATTACGATTATTGCGTTAAATTGACAAATGTACCCATTCTGATATAATAATTGCTAGATTTACTTACCAGAAACTATAACAATGCTGGCCTTCCGCACTCTTTTGCCAATTTTGATCTTCACTACTTTCCCCGTGTGAAGATCTTGTAAATTGAAATCGTTCGCCAAATCTTCACTGCTCACAAGGGTGTATCCACAATGTTTGTTTTTAGACGTTTTCCACTCTACTATTAACCACAACTCTTGAATAATATTGCCCTCGGAAATATAAGACATATTACTTGATTATGCTAAATATACGAGTAAAAATCACGTAAACTATTTTGAAATTGTTATGATGATACAAAATAGAAAGAATCTTATCCGAAGGGTCGGCTGACTGACACTGATTTAAAACTTTCAGGTAGTAATTCCAACTTACTGCTATTAAGTACAGCGCACTCATGTTTCCACCCCTCTAACCTTTCTAAGAAAAGCGTTAAGGTTGTAAAACCCCAAACGGAACAATTCATTGGGTGCTTTGCCCCATAAAGAACGGTATTTAGCAAGCGCAGAATGCATTAGAAATCTTCGCAGTGAATAGGATATTTTTTGCCTTATCGGAGGGTGCAAAAAAAAACTACCTGGTTTTTGCTATGATTTTTAAATTATTGAAATGCATTTTGATGTACCTACTATCTACCTAAATATAATACAAAGTAAGCATCTGCACATTGCAAATAGAAAAGGTCTATGAGAATAACATTTTAAAAGGGTAGATATAGATATAAACAGCCGGATACGAATTTATAAATTTAAACTTAATTTTATGTTAGAATTTTAAACAACTCGAATAAGAATATTGAAATTGAAACGATTATCAAAATATATCATCATCATTATTGGAATTAATAAAAGACAATATTTTAGATTATTTCTCAAATATAGTAACTTCAATCATAACGCATGAAAAAATACAACTGTAATAATTACTACTATAATGTCGAGATTCAAAAACTTTTTATTTGTGGAGTCAAAATTTTATTTATGTATTAGGTATGAATTATAATTATAAGCTTCGTGTTGTAATATAAATTGCAGAGTATATAGACATTTTTATATCCGTATTTAATTCTTCTGGTTCCATATCTAATCCGTATGGCCTCCTCCGATATCTCCAGCCAATCTTTTATCTTCTTCAACATTTAGCGGCCTTCCTAGACAACAAAATGTATTGGCTTCAACAATAAACAGGTCAGGCGGATATTCTTTTGATGCATCTCCAGCGCGTGGCTAAGCCCTTCTAGGGTGGTCCATTTTCTTATATTCTCATAATATCTAGCACAATAATTGCAGTACATTTTTTATCAGACGCAGAATGTAAAAGAAATAATTATTAATTCGATTCCGGTACCCTAGACCCGTAGATTACTTAGGTATTCTATTATGATCACCCGTTAGCTATTCGGTCGAAAACTGTAAATTGAAAACATGCTAATCTTATTACATTTACATTCAAAATAACTATAAGATACGAAATTTCCAATTAACGATCGATGCTTAATAATTAATGTATTTCAATACTGACGCTGATCACATTTCTAGCCACAAAACGTGGCTCATGACCGCTTTATATAATACAAAGAAGTTTAATATTTTTTCATACAAATTTAAATTAACTTATATTTGATGTAACAAGAACTATCTAGATATTCTCCAAAAACTTTCAGAATCCTTAAGATCGAAATTTCAGTTATTTATGATATCAAAAAAAGCTTATAAAGAGCACATATCGTAAGAAGTAGTACTAGATGGCAAATAAAGAATAAGTTGTGTGTAACATTTATGTAAAGGTATCAACATTTTAAAAGTGTTATTAGCGATTTACTAAATGAGAGCACCAATATTAAACTACGTAACTGCTTCAAAAATGTCAAATAGAAATTTAACTCATTTTTTTAAAAATAAAAACAAATTTAATATTCTTAGTTTTAATATTATACAATAAGTCAAGAGACAAGGCAAATACTTCAAAATCGTGAGTTCGATTCAAACTTGATTCTAGTAGAATATAATAAGTTGGTATAATATTGATATGCAATCAGGGAGTTGCATTTAATAATGAATAAATAACTAACGTCAATGACAATAGTTTATAAAGAATTATATAGATACAGAAATATAAAATAGATACAGATCACAAGCGCCAGTTTTTATGAATTGCAATACCTTCATATTATATTGTATTATTGACCCATTACTAATACTGAGAATAAATAAATGAATAATTAAAGGTAATTGTGGTCACAAATTCGAGCCGTTTATGGCACGCAATTAGTCGATAATCTCTCCCGTACTTAACAATTTTCCTAATTTCAAAACATTCCAATATACATTTTAATATTAAATTCAACGTATTGATTCCATTATGTTGAATTCAAAGTTATATACGTATATTCCTCGTAAACTCCCCGGTTAGCTTAGTTGGTAGCGTGCGCGCCTAGCAATCCAGGGAATG
The DNA here is from genome assembly GCA_022683975.1 of Rhyacophila evoluta. Taxonomy (NCBI): domain Eukaryota; kingdom Metazoa; phylum Arthropoda; class Insecta; order Trichoptera; family Rhyacophilidae; genus Rhyacophila; species Rhyacophila evoluta. The sequence goes on along the minus strand of JAGVSQ010001857.1, from coordinate 18 downwards.
CGGGTTCGATTCCCCATC
>JAGVSQ010001856.1:0-27025 GCA_022683975.1 Rhyacophila evoluta | reverse complement strand
ATTTAAAATCAATTTCCATCAAGCACCATCAGTCGAAAATATTAATTATATATAACTGCGTCTACTCTGAGTGTGGAGCATATGGGTTAATGTAATATGAAGATTTTACTCACAAACGAGCTTTCACGTTGGTTGACGGTCGACTGTTTAGCTTATATAGTATTAGGTATCTAGCCCTGAATCTCTGAATGTTTCAAAATTATTATATAGCGGTATTTCAACCCACTGCCTTTAGTGCCAAAAGGCTTACTTACTTATGAATCGGCCACCGAAGTGATAAGTTCATGTAGTTTTTTTCCATCAGTATGCAAGGTGTAGCTTTCGTTTAAGTCTTAGAGATGGTTAGTTAATATCGTTAAATATGTATTACAAAGTATAAAATAACTTTGTCTATGATATACATATATGTATATATTAGGAAATGATATAATTTAAACACATATCAAAGGTATTCAGATTAATATGGAATATTTATTACGATATTTTACCTGAAAAATACTAACAAATTTGCTACAATTTTTCGGCTCTTCGGCCCAGAAATCCATAATAAATACAAATTTTCAGTATAAATTACTTATAAAGTATGTTTAAATAAAATACTTTTAAACCAGCAGATTCAGAATGAGTTTAATTATCCTATGGGGAATGATTATTGCGCATTCTACTTTTTTATTGTACAATGTTCGCCCCCAAAGTGCAGCATATAGATCTACTCAGTGTGAAGATATCCATTCCGAAAGTAGAGTATATATATGGATCTTCGCAATCTGAAGATGTCTTGACAGATTATTTTTCACGAGAATTGTTTCTCAGACAATTGCTCAACCCAATTATCATCCAGTCCTGCATTTTTCGATTATTAAAATTCCAAACAGATGAGGGAATCGAACTAGCATTTCCCGGATTGCTAGACGCACGCGCTAACCTTAACGCTATCGGGTAGACTATTATTAGGCATGGCTCGACTGAAATATATTTGAAATACAAAATCAAATATAATATGTAAGTCGTAAGGGACTTGGACTTTTACTGTGAGAATCCAAAACGTAAATTCTGCTCCATAATGAATATGCTTAAAGAGTTATCTACAGAATAATATACAATATGTACAAATCTGATGAATGGGTTTTTATGTTATACTACTTTTTATAATTACTATAGGAAATTTAAAAAAATGCTTTATTTAAAAACTATATTTAAGTGCACTCACCAATATAACATAATATTGTGAGTAATACAAATTTATATCAATTTGTAATGAACCAAATTAGAAATAAAGTGTCAGTATCAGTGTTAATGACGTCCGTGAAACTTGCTCATTGCGAGTGTGAGAGTGCCTTAAGCTGCGATGTCGCTGTGCTGCTGGCCGTGGCGGGCTCGCCGCTCCTACTCTTTGGGAAGCGCTGATAAGGAGAGTCTTCCGCAGTCGCCGGAAACCGGGACCAAGCCACCGGATATCAAAGTTTCGGAACCGCCGGACTGCGGAAATGGTATTGTTGTTCGATATTTGAATGCGGAGTTTTTACATTTGGAATGATTTATAATCGTCCTGTGGCAATTTTGCATGATTTTTACCCCTCGATATACGTGCTTGTATAGTATATTGTTTCTATAATAAAAACGGATTTGAAATATCGACAAAGTATTGGCTCAGCGTATCCTGAATACGTAATACTTTTTTTGCTGCAAATTAGCTTATTATAAACCTTTAATGAAAATATTAAAAAGCATCAAGCATTGAATAGGCTAATCATCCGAGAAAGCATTAAACATGACTTGATTAATTCTACAAACCTTTTTATATTTAAAATGTTTTTTTACAATCATATACAGAAAATTACATGGCTGTTTGTGAAAAAAGCAAAAACGATCGTAATGGTCATAGTTATCCGCGTTTATTATCTGTTTTGCGCACATTTAACTCGCCTCGTAAATAGAGAAATCGACCATATATATTTTTCTTACTTAAGTTATTTATTTTCCTATTTTATTTCAACATATTAAATAATATGTAATTCTAAGAGTCCAATGTAACATTAAATCAATATACCATACTTTATATACGTGAATGTATACATTAAAAAAATGTTGGAAGAGACCTTAATTTTTTTTATCGCCATTTGTACCATACATAATAATTTATGTTTTTTTGATTTTAGGTGTTTTTTCTTTAATGTACAGATACGAAAAATGCTCACTTTCTACTGCCAGTAGGTACACACGAACAGTGATAATTCATAATAATGTTGGTTTTTTCCAGATGAAAATATAATAATAAAGAGCGTTTCTTTGCTTTTTAGCTAACATAGGGTTGCCACAAAACAAATAAGAATAAGAACTGAGCAATGAATAATACTAGTTTTTCTAACGATGACATACGTGAAACATTTCAATATAACTGTAATATATACATTATATTTATTAAATTGTTTACTGAATTTTCTTTTCGATTCCATAGATCAATGGTCAAGAATCATGAGAGTTATTTTCATAATTTCAAATTATCTAGCGAGCTACACATGCATTCTTTAACATTTCACGTATTAAAACGACTATAACCTATTCTATAAAACGGAAAATACATCTATGTGTCTGTATGTCGCTAGAACTCCTCCCAAATCGTGAAAAGCAGTAACATGAAATTTTCACACGTAATTTTGATTGACATTTTTAGATCAACTATTATACTTTCAACTTAAACGTTTAATCACTAATGATAAACAAGAGACTAAAAACGTTATATAAAGTCAAGTGTTGAAATAAATCTGAAATATCAGGATGAACAAAATTAATTTAAATTACCAATTAATTTGAATCTACCCCAGGAAAAGCCAGGTAATAAAGCTAGCATTATAATAAAAAGCTCACCATATAAAGCTGTCTTTTCGTTGGCAAACGATTTGATTGATAAACGATAAATCACTATTATTTTAGCTCGAACGTAGATAAAGTGATGTTCACATTGTGTCTAAATCAAAGACAATATTATAGTTGGAATATTTTCAGACGTTTAATCTTTTCAGTCAATCTCTGAATACACAAAAAATAATCAAATCCATTTAAAACGAATCAGAAGAGCACGCGAATCTAACTGGGACACGACGGCATTGATAAACGATCCGTTACATTAATAAAAATTTATTGTATGAAATAAAATATATTTTTATTTGAATGTATTAAGATTCAGCATATGCTTAATAGGATAATAAAACTTAATGGGAAAACATAACTGTCTCGAATAAACCTCATCTCGGCAATAAATTTACTTGGTCACATAGAGGTAATCCACGTCTTTATTATCCCTATCTGTCTGAAACCTTCTTGATGTGAGTTTCTGCAAGTTTGGTCTCCTGAGGCTGACAATAATCGCAGTATGACCAATTATAATGAAATATCGAATACGTGCTTTGTTTTACTACAGCTCATTTTTATACCTCTACCTAAATTTAGCTATATATTCAATTAATAAGTGGATAGCAGATGTGTAAAGACGTTTATAAAATTACGTATTATATATTAAATATATAAATACGTGTCCAAATCGACTGTGGAAAGGAAAAAGAACATAACTCACACAGAACAAATTTTACGGGAGGCACAAAAAACGTGTATTTAATGATTTTGGGACAACGTCAAAGTATTAAATAGATGCAACACATGTAGACTGAAAACAGTGTTTTGCTGTTCCAAATTGATATTAATTTAATAAGACATTTAAGATTAATCTAGTGGGAGTCATTTTTCATAGTCCCAAATTTTATTGGCTATCCTTACTTTTAACTTTATATCTAAATTTAGATACTAATTCGGCATTTTCAGCTTGAATTCTTTTGATAGAATGTGTACTAATTTATATACATTATAGTTATAGAAAAAGATCCACTTTGAAAAAAACGAGGGTTACGTCCTTTTTCCTTTCCGTGGTCGATATTATAATAGTACTAATAGGGTCAGGCTAGGTTTGGTTTATTAACTTAAAATCTATACCATTATCCTTTTTAATGAAACCATTCTCATACTTAATTAAAAAATCATTTTTTTTATATGAATATTTATGAAATGCATCTCCCTGGTACCCGACAGATTAACGTGCGTGCCTTGCGATTTAATTCCTATATCATATATTACTGGATTTAAAAAAATCCAGTAATGCAAGACCTATTACGTCGAGCAATCATCTAGACGTGGCTTCACAATTTGTAGATGTATATGCGCTACTTGCTCTAAATTCGTATAATTTATACACCAAATATTATTAGTTTAAGGGGAATAATTATTTATATTTGTCCCGGGTAATTCCGATTGTTTTTGTCATAAATTTTCCAAGCGGCTTATTTTTTCATAAAGGTGATTTTTCTTGCATTAGGTTAGTGCTATGGAAGAGTCATGTATTTAGCGTATGTGTATTTTTTTATATGGTACTCGTATGTGGTAAGGTAGCCCTGCTACCTGTAATGTAACGTCGGTAAAAGAGCAAGGCGGGCGTGCTCTAAAAGGCTGTCTGGGAGGAAATCTCAAAGTGGTTGTACCTTCGAAGCCTTTGTGTTTATCTGCACAGCCTTATTGTGTAATATGTAAGAGGCTTTACAGGTGAACGATTCGCAACCCTATAAACCGACGGCCACTTAAGACCATTGAAGTTAAACTCCGGGTCTCGCAAATGTTTAATTTTATTCGGACATTAAAAATATTAAAAAGAATAATTAAGTCGAGAGTCGTTTAAATATTAACGATTCCTGAAAAAAATAAAAGAAAATTAGCTTAAACTAAAAAAGAAAATTAAAAGCTTTTTATTAAATTAATTGGATTGTTCAAAGCTCACGTAGCTAATTATTTTTTTATTAGTTTATACCATCATTTTCAGATTGCACCATGAGTAAGAGGCACCTTTTTACAAAAAAATTAAAAATCATCTGCTTAAATATTTTTATTGATGCACAACACTACCGCCCTTTTCTAAATATTTTGCTTAAGTATCCCATATTGATTTTGTTTTAACTATATAAATATCATTACATGTAGAAAAAATATCAAATTTATTTAATTTTTCCTATAAAACCACACCCATCATATTCAAACACCCGTGTGTGGTGTACAATTTGTACATTAGCATAGCACGTCCCCGCCTGGATCTCATACGTATAATCATAAATTTTAAGATTTTTTTATTTCTGAATATCAAGAGGGGATTCATTTGTTTAATAACTCTCAATAAATGTAGTCCTTATACGTTAATAACTCAAATTAATGCTATTTTTTTCATATGCGTATTGCTAATAAAGCTGATTCTATAAAAATATTCTCACAATGAGTCTAAACTCTGAAAGAACGATAAAAAAACAATACAACACGCAAAATTTGCTTATCATTGTTTTTTTATCTATGGTTAAGTATCCCCAAATAAGCTGGAATTTTAAAGTATTGGCAAAAAATGGCGGCAGAATCATTGGAGACAATTTTGTTTGCTGTCATTAGTGGACGTTAAATTTAAATTATGGAATGTTGCACAATCAAGAAATCTGTAGAAATTGTAAAAAAAATCACTTTAAACCTGGTGATTTTTTTTAGGGAAAATCTTTTTCTTAGCCGTGTAACAATTTATAGTGTGAACTTGAGGGAGCCATAAACAAATTGTGATCGGGTTTTTATGGTTTGAAAGCCACTGTAACATGTGAAATTTGATCGAATTTTCCCACGGACCTAAATATTTTGGGCTTTTCCATTATATACATTAATTATGTTGTTGATATCACAATTAATTTCATAATAAATTTTGAATATAGTAAACTATTTTACAAAGCCCTTTGCTGCTTTGTATTTATTACGGTTTGATTTCTATGATAACTTTCTCGTTGTTGTTTACCAAAATACCGTGTCATCTACGAGTGTTTTCTCTCTTGCTTGTTGTCATATATTTTCACTTTAATATTTTACAATAATTCATATATGTAAAATAATTACAATTTCATTGTCACCCGACAATTTTACGAATCTCATCTTACAGCTATTATTTAAGCGAAATGTTTTTTTTATTAAGTTTCAATACAATTTAAATTATAAAAATTCCTCGGCTAGTCAAGTTTTTCACCCCAAAGCTCGCTGCCCTCGGGGAATTCGACATCCGGTTAAAGCCTAGAAGTCAAGTCATAGTTGAAAATTTCGTTTTGTTATTTTTTCCAAATGGGAAAACCTTAAAATAAGCTAAAAGTTTCCCTTCGTATTAAGTGCAATTTTATACTAATATATTTTATATAAAATCGTATTATAATGGATATTTAGATACTTATCCTTTCACAATGTGACTTAATATAAATGGGTTTTAATAATAGCATATTAAATAAGAATTGTTATCAAGTACGTATGCGGCTATAAAAATACTAAAAGTTTATGTAGATATCGGGGTTTGAAAATTGGAAAAACGTAGATAAAAACAATATTAGAGGCCATAATTCACGTATGGTTGTAAGTGGCTGGAAGGAGAAAACCATATTTACTTCATCTACACCTGTTTTGTGTGCGTATTCTGTGGCTTAAGAAATCTTCGCCCCCAACAAAAAACTGATCGATTCCGTTCTTTGTCAAACTTTTAATTTACCGATCTATCAATAAAAAAATACCAAAATAATACAGGTTAGAACTGAAAAATATAAAACTCACCAACTACAAAAAACCGAGTATTTAAGAAAGTCACTAAATTTATGAAAAATAGGCGTTTCGTAAATTAAGTGTTATTAGTTAGTGAGTTTTTCGTTGAGGACGTTGCAGTATATCCTATAGGTGGCGTCGCAAAGCCTTAGTTGGCTAAATGCATGATTTCTTTTTTTATTTTCATTTACAAAGTAAGTCGCGGAGAATGATCTATCACAAATACCACAAACTCCGATCGTGATATATTGCCTGGATAAGACCTCAATGAAAGCAGATGATGTCAATTCAGAACCGTTGTGAACAAGGCAGAAGTTCCAAAATAGAAGATACTTCAGGCATTTCATCCCTTAACCCATTAGGTTTAAAGTTACAAATTATACATACCGTCCTAATTGTGTTAAGGGTTTACAACAGTTTCGATTTACTAAATGTAATCTCGTTAGCATTAAACGAAAATTATAAGATTTCACTATCCCCAATTAATTGATTCATTTTAACTTTTGACTATATTCTTCCTCTTCAAAGGCGCTACAATCAAAGGAAGCTTGTTATCATCGTTTATCTCACTTACTTTCTTCTTCGGTTACACCAGTAATTGTCTAAAAAAATTTTGATTAATTTTAACGTCAATCAAATATTAAATAATTTATTCGTAGATCTGTGGTGCCATCTGCCGTTAATTGTAACAAACTAAAATTGCAAAAACTTACCCATTTAAACCGTTCATGTGAAATTTTCAAATTTGGAATAATAACTGAATTTATCAGTTGGATGAGAAAATAAAATATCACCCAATATGTTGAATGCCCTGATAATTAATATAGAATCACGTTTTATGTGTGCGTGTTTAATATGTTTTATTTTATTGTTTTCAGGTAATCCTCGGAACAAATGTGCTCTCCAACCGGGTCACAGTCTCATGGACTGGATCCGCTTGGGTAATTCCGGCAAAGATCTTTCAGGAGTTGGAGGCCGCTTCCGTCCCGTTTCACCCAAAGAACTGGCGACCCATAACAAACCCGGTAATAACTAGTTACCTTTTACTTGCTAAATATATAAATTTAATATGTTTTTACTCAACACAATTATTTAAAAAAATGATGTTATAATATTTTAATTAATATAAAAATAATTAGTTGAAAACTATTTTATAACAGTCAATATTTTCATAATGCTCTTACAAGATTCACATAGTAGGTAGGCGTTCTGGTAAATAAAATGAACCAATTCGCAAATACTGCATTGCGACCGACCGTCCAGGCTATGAAATTATTCATATTATATGTTGGATCTGTTTCACGAGATATTGTTTCATTGTATTCCGTTTCGTCCAGATGTTAGTTTTTATGTTCGGTGAAATTGCATATTGGAAATACATCTTTCAATTAAAAAATTCTCGGAAAGAAAAAAATGTTTCGCATATTGAAAATTCAACACAATTCATTTCGCTTGGGAGGTCGTGATGAAAAACAATTTTGTATCGCACGCAATACATGGAATTTAATATGTTTTATTTTACAATGCGACGTGGCAATACATCGCAAATTTCAAATTCGCAAAGGCAAATATATCCATTGCATTCTTAAACTCTTCCCGGCGGTAGTAGATTAAAAATATATTTTCCTATTACTGTATTAGGCCTCAGGCTCGATAGATGAGACAGCAACAGAGTGACGGCGGCAAAACGACAGAAACAGAAATGCAAAATAGCCATAAATAGGCGAGTGAGCAAGTTCTTGTCAGGTCAACGTGTTGTCGCGCTGTCGAACTTGCTCAGTTGCTCACTCACCTATTTATAACTATTTTGCATCTCTGTCACCGTCGCTTTGCCACCGTCGAGTTGTACTGTCGAAAATTCTGCCATTCTAACTAATAATGGACTATCTATGACTAACCTAAGAATCGAGAACACAACAACTTAAAAGCAAAATTTAGACTCTAATTTGGCATATTCAGCTTACATCCTTTTAATGGAACATATTTATTATTTCTGTATGGTATTAAGTCTGTCACTCCGGTAGCGTAGTTGGTAGCGTGCGCGCCTAGCAATCCGTGGAATGCGGGTACCATTCCACATCTGTCGGATTTTAAAAATCTAAAAATACAGGACTGGATGCTTATTGGGATGAGCAAAATTGTCTGACAAACAATTCTCGTGAAAAATCTGTCAAGACGTCTTCACGTTGCGGAGATCCAAGTACATATTTCACTTTCGGAGTAAATATCTTCACTCTGTGTAATCCATATGCTGCAATTTGTCAGCGAACAAGGTATAAGAAGTATTGAGTTGTATGCATTCAGATTATCGAATAAAATTTATTTTGAAAAAACTGAGGGTTTCGTCCTTTTTTCTTTCCATAGTCGATATTGTAAATTCCTTAACACATAGTCACTGTATTTTTACGATCCGTCATGCATACTTGCGCAAGTTTGCATGAGTGTGTGTAACGCCCTTAAGTGAGACATATAAATCTGATAACGATTGTGTAATTATTATTACCAGTGGCAATCGGAAACTGTCTCGCGTTGGGTCGAGGCAATTGATTGAGGCTTAATTGTCTTACACCTGACAACATTCATTCGATACATCGTCACCAAATCAATCAATGTATCAGTCAACACAAAAATGTAATATCGATTTGTTACTATTTTATACCAAGTGCATGTCACCTGCCAGTGGTGATGCCAATACGTAGGGCAATATTACGGGTATCGATATTTTCCACCTCAGTGAGAGTGAACTTAGATGGATGTTGTTTTAGTATATATTTTTTAAATATGGTCTGTGTAACTATCTCAATAGGCCTTTATTACTTTTCTTTCTCAAAATTTTCTATTACTCTTTTTTATTGCTTTATTTTTTATATAACTATTTTATACTTTCTTGTTGTTTATACTATGCCATTTTATGAATGTCTGGAACTTGTAATCTGTCATTTTCTCAACGTGTTAAATATTACACATATCTACATATATTTACTTTAAGCCTAGTAGATATCTTTAAAATCTAAAGAAAACACATGTAACAAATAGTAAACATTATTTTCTTCAAATTTTGCTAAAAAGTTGTTGCTTTAAAACTTCCAGCAAACGCTTTTGCCATAAAATTTCATATTTAATGTTTGCTTCCCGAACTAGATACATAATTTAATTTAAACTTTACCATCAACTAATAAATAACGATTTTCTCGTATATTGCAATAATAATATTATGCTAATTAGTTTATCAATTTAAAATTGTGTAACCCATATAATTTATACATTTTTTTTTATTAATTGGGCCAAGCTTTCATAATTTTTATTAGTTTCTTAAGTGGTTTTATTATTATTATGGTACATCCCTAATAACCAATTATTTTATATTTCAGAAAATGCCTGGATCGCTATTCGTGGTAGAGTTTACAACATCACGAATTATTTACAATATCACCCCGGAGGTAATAAATTAATTGATTTATATTCACACTTCTTATTTTCAAAGAAATCAACGACCATATGAATCTTTCTTATAAAATTCTCTGAAAAAATTTTAAAATTTTGCTTATGAAATTGAAATATATTGCTAACATTATTCATTCCTGATACCCATGAATGAATAGCCCTCATTAATAACCTTTTATTGAACATTTAAATGAATACAACTCCCAATAGCTTGCTTGTTATCAACACAAATAAGAATTTTGTAGACATTTTATTACTTAATAATTTATATAGACTTACATTTTATTCTTCATTCTGCTTTCACCATGCTGTATGTAGAGTGTATGAACTCCACATGCTGTCTTTAAGATTCCCTGTCATCATCCAGTCATTTTACCTCCTCTCAGGCTATGAATAATATCGGACACTCTTATAAGATTACGGAATTCCATGAATCAGAAGAAACAGCAGAAATCACTAAAAATCCACTTATATTTAGTCATTAATTAATCATAGTCATTTATTGTTATAATTCTTAACCAAATTTTTTGCTTTTTTCTAGGACCTGAGGAAATGATGAGAGGGGCTGGCAAAGATGCCACTAAGTTATTCGACCAAGTTCACGCTTGGGTCAACTACGAATCTCTACTCAACAAGTGCCTCATAGGTCCCCTCAAGTCAGCTGAGATCACCAATGAAGAGTTGCAACAAATCTTGTTCAATGACAAGAAAGAAAGTATGACAAAGACAAAAGTTCCAGAAGTCCTCCGGAAATCGATGGAAAATCTTAAAAACACCAATATGATTCAATCAAACGAGTTGACCAATTGCAATTCAGTTTCTGAAGGAGATTTATCTGTAAACAAAAGCTCTAGTGAAAGCAGTCTCAATGTCAATGAATCAAAAAATAGTGAAAAATCATCTGAAGATACTTGTACTTTGAAAGCAGTTAACGTCAGCATTGTGGTCAGTGAAGAATGTTTCGATGAAACTGATCAAACGTCCTTCACAAATTTCAAATACCCAACTGTAACACTTACAAAGGCCGATTCTGTCAAATCAGGAAACTCAGATACACCATTTGATGCATTGAATAAAGTAGAAGAAATTAAACCGGCACCACCTAAATTTGACTGGATACAAAAAACAGACACAATCACGTTTATATTTTATACTAAACCCTTATGCAATCCCCAGTGTAGTATGAATCTATTAAAAGATGTCCAACATGAACTGTTTGTGACCATCACCTATGACTTTTATACTTATAAATTCAAATTGACATTAGAAAATGCAGTACAATGGCCATGCTCATTTTCTATCAATCATGAAACTGGAAAAATAGAAGTTATTGTTTTGAAAGAAACTCCGGGAGTGTGGAAGTCTTTCGGTGACATAGATAAAAGTGACGCCGTAGAACAATCTATACAGATAGAGGATAATTGTTTAGTGTGTACACTTGTGGATAAATGGGAAATTAATCATAACACCAGTGTTTTGTTGTTAAAGTGCAGTAACGATGAATTGATTTCCTTTCCTGTTGGCTTTCATTCTAGAATATTCAGCAACTTTGAAGGTCAGTATTAATTGTACTTTATTTTAATTTTAATTTCCTTCCTTTTCCCGATAACCAAAAGATTCCCAGCACTTACTTTATTCGTTGCTAACGTATGCAATTCCACTTTTATTCTCTGCATTTCAACACAGTTTTCAAAACGTATAGAATTATTATATCTTTATAATTATGTAGAACATCAAATTGTATTTCAATATCGCAAGTTCCATTGTCAAGTTTAATAGCTAAAGTCAAATTTATTTATATTCTGCTACTGTTTTTATTTATGTAAACAGGTAAAATCCAGGCTTTGCAGATATTTTTCTTACAATTTATATTATGCATAGATAAGAGTAGTATAATTTTTTGTAAGCATACAACTATGTATTTAAAAAAAAATGTTTTATGAGTCACCACCGAGAAAAGCTTAAAGATATTTAAAGTATTTGTAGTTTTTCGTAAAAAAAAAAAAAAATTACTTGAAACATCAATTTATAATTGGAAATATTATAACTATATTGATTTTTCCATAATATTAAACGATATTTTCAATGTTACAGATTCATTGTCACGGGCATACACTCCAGTGCCAATGTGCATGAGTCAAGAATACAAGCCCGCCAATCAAGGATCACATTGCCTCTGTTTTATCATAAAGAAATATGATCAGGGTGCAGTCAGTACTTGGGTCACCTCAAGAGAATGTGGAGCCGAAGTTACAATCACCAGACCTCTAGGAAGCTTTTCATTAAGAGTGGTAATAATTACAATCCAACAAATATTATTTCAGTAAATAACTAAAAATATTAATAATTCTACAAATATACTATATATTATTGCTTTTTACGGCACTGTAAGGCATTGTTACACATGTATGGTGTTTCTATTGATTCATGGTGAAGTAACATTAAATTCTTTAGATAATTAAAAGAAAAACACGGTACATTAGTAGCATCACCATAAGTGCAACAATAATGGATGGGTCTCAACTTTCAGCAACAACTTTTTCTTCCTGGCCCAGTATGGAATTATGATTTACGTTTCCATTATCATGCAATCTGTAAAAATCTACTATAAATTGTTTTCTCACATTTTCATTGTGCCTATACCAGATATAAATAATTAGATCTACCGAACTATCAATAGCTGAGTATTAAAAAAAACAGGTATAACAAGAATGTTTTATTTACAGTTACAAGATGTCTCTCAAATGTGCTTAATAGCGGCCGGCACTGGGCTTACACCAATGTTGCCTATTATTCAATTTGCACTTCAAAGAAGGAACCCAAGATGGTATGTATTAAAATATCATGTAATTCATTAATTTAAAAAGCAATTATTGAAACAAATGAGATTTTCTTTTAATCAGATACAGCTGCATATCTCAGATAGCATGTGCTGTGTTAAATGTGGCTCCAGCTATTTTAAAACAAATTTTGTATTATTTTACATTGTATATTTAATCAACTTAATGTTGAATTATATTCTTACAGCAAAAAGGTGAATTTACTGTTTTTCAACCGTTCTGAGAAAGACATACTATGGCATGAACAACTCGCTGCATTAAGCTCCAATGATGAGAGGTTAGAAATCACATGTTATGGATATTCATTACTAACCAGACATTAAAATGTTTATGAAACTGGTTGGCGTTCTGATCTTAAAATTTTATGGTAGTGATGCATAGTTCAATAGAGCTCCAAAAACTGACACCAGCACTGTGCCATATGCCATTGGCCCTAAAGGAAAGCAACAGCTTATATTTGTACAGAGATATAAGGCACATGGCAAATTCAATTAAACTCACTTAGTTGCAGATATACACAAATAGAGTAGTAACAATGTATGGTATGGCTCTAAAATTTAAGAAAACTATAAAAATAATTTAGTAAATCTGTAGTTCTAAAAAAAAACAATTTCGTATTTTCTGCACATCATCATAATCTTTTATATTGATTCTTGAAAATCCATCAGCTTATCTTGATTTAATGTTTTAATTGTACATTTTAATTATTAAATGTTAGTAATCAACCATTTTTTATTTCATTTTTAGATTCCAGTTAACCAACATTCTATCTGAGCCATCTTCTACCTGGCTTGGAACAAGGGGTCACATAAACCAAGCTGTACTAATCAATTACTTGTCGCAAGTGTTTCAAGAAAATATCAATATGCCAGAGGACGATGCAACAGAAATATCAAGCCCCATGAAGAAAAATAATGTCGAAAATGTCTTCAAAGACCATGAGAAAGAACTTTTTGCATTCATATGTGGACCTACATCGTTTACCCAACTTACTAAGACATTACTCTCTGGATTAGGTTGTAAAGAAACACAACTGCATTGCTTTTTTGGATAGTCTCCAATTAAAACCCTCTACTTGTAACGTTTTGTATCAACTGTGATGATCAAACATTCAAAATTGTCAATCTTATCTATGTTAAGCAAACTATTTCCTTCTATCAACAGTTGATTTTTAGCCCTTTCTGTGTCTTTCACTGATTATTTCAAATAGTGCATAGAAATTGTTTTATTTAAACCTTGTCTAGTCTAAAAACACTTCCGAGTTTTAATACTGACAAAAATAAAACATTATTGAAATCATTATTGCTAGCAGGTTCACAGTTAAACGCTCTACTCTACTCAGGGTTAGTACTTGCACTTGCCGTGTATTAGATTTTTGCTTTTGTTTATAATAAATATATCTTTTGTATAGAAAAATGTTGTTTTAGAAATGTATTATTTATTTATCCTACACTAGATTTTTTGTAAATAAGTGTCAATATGTACCTATGAATTATAGAGATAATATTTAAGAGTATACAAATCTAATCTAATTGAGCCTTCGTATGCAATACTGTGTAAATTGCTACAGATATTGATGATAAATTAATTCTGTGATGAGTGTTACAAATTACTTTACTATATTTTCTAATTTCAATGAAATAATTAGTGCTAATACTTAATCTTTAACTAACAATTAATGTTAATGTGAATTCATTGAAATACCTACCATCTGTTTTGTTATTAACAATATTAACTAATAATTGAGAAATTTATACCAGTCACCATTGTATTAATATTTTATGAAAAATAAGAATGTTGAGAATTAAAATTAAATTCAGATTTTAAAAAACCCAAATTATCTTCAATATTTCCAAAAGTTTGTTACATATTTAAATTTTTAAGTTGTACAACTTTCCTTAATCTCAAGGTATTATAAATGTGAAATCATCAAGGTTATTCGTCACCGCAAAGCTACATAATCTTTAGTAGATCTAACTATGGTGTTTGATTAATTTTATAAAAATATTTTTAATTATAACCAGCACCAATTTGTTAGTCTATAGATTTAACTACTAAAGTTTATTTTTCTAAAAAAATACACAACTTTTATTCCTTAGGATGTTGATTTTTTTTTTTAATATACAATTATTGGGTGGATGCATTCTCTAATTTTGGATTTATATATGTAAGATGAAACCAGTGGTTTATTTTTATGCAAGATTTTCAATTATATTCTGAATTATTTTTAATTTAAGGACGCATCATATTGTCTTTAAAACAAATATTTTATATTATAATGTGGGATACAAAGCACTGTTCCAAAATGAATTTACATATTTTTAGAAAAAAAAGCTTCTATAATACAGAAATTATATATCTTACAGAGGTTGATACTATATAATACTTATGAATAACGTAATTATTATGGTTGATTTAGACACAGCAATTTATTTACTAAATTGAGTATTTATCAATCACACACTACTCACTGATTCCTCAATATTAACAGCAAGGAAATAAAATTTCATTTTGATTTGTATGTTTTTCAATCACCACACTGAAGAAATATGGCGAAAGTAATTCATATATTTACAAACCAAAATTCACAGTTATAAACCAATCATATAAATGTGTTCAAATACAAGTTTATGCATATGTATTAATGATTACTCGCAAATCTACTATCTATCACTGAATCTTAGTGTCGAGAAAGGCCATAAATATAAGGAGCTTTCTTTGTAAACAAACAAGTATTAAAAATAAACACCAAGACCTCCTGGGGTCAATATTTTTTAAATTTCTAGTTTTTTCTTGTGTTTTTAACACACTTTCACAATACCCACCTTCTTGTATCTCTATTTAATTAAATAGAATTATCACATAGATTCAAATAACATCGTATTTCACCATAGAAGATTACATCAGCACTGTATAAATGTAATGAATAGTTACTTTTATTTATGATATAATTTAACGTTTCAAATTGACTTTCTTTATTAGATCTATTATTTATTTTTAAAAAAATTACCATTCTGTTTTAAAATTAAGAAGATAAAAATTGTAATAATAATGCAGAAAATGGAAACATTTATGATTGTCAACAATCTAAGCGTAGTTGTGAATATAAATCTGCCATGCAAGTAAATTTGGTGTAATGAGTGTATTACATTGAAATATATAATTTTCTATTTATGTATGTTGTTTTATCTACAATTCCCTCACTCTTCCTGATACTGAACACTTTGTGTTTATTTGAAAACATTCAATATTTTTTTGTGTAATTCTTAATAGTAAACAATGGTACCTACACGAAATAATTTTGATGAAAATTTATACACTCAACCCTGTTTTTAGATAGGGGCCACATAAAAGAAATATTCGGAAATTTCCATCAGTTATATTGATGGCAACACATCTGATTTTTTTGTATACTTCATAGAAATAGCAAAAAAAAGAGCGCTTTAAAACAGCTTTGACTGTATGTAGAACATGAATATCCCCTAATGGTTCAAGCCACTGACTTACAATCTATGTAAAAAATAGTTTCTTAAGATACAATTTTCATATCACGGCAGCGGTTTTCAGCCTTCTTGCTTCTACGCTTCCTTGAACAAAAAAAATCCCACTACTTCACCCCTCTATTTTTTCAATAGATACACTGATACATACACATTATTGGAAAAAAAACAAATTTTTGCACCCCAGGTAGGTGCGTTACGGAAACGCACATAAAATGGAAATATGAATAGACATAAAACTAAAAACAAAATAACATATTACCTATGCCATGATCTGTTTTACTGGTACTTTTCTTATGTTTAACATGACGGGTACAATGAAATATTAGTTTACGGTACCCTCACTCAATAAACGATCATTAATGGATGTGACTGGTATTTATATTAAAAGTTTTAAATTACTACATCACCAAATATTTTGATGAATTTAATTTATTTCGCAAACTTTTCCGTTAATATAACCAACAATTTTTGATTAATAACAAAACGATACATACTAAAAGTGTTATTACCCAATGAATGAAACTATCAACAATCATGTTCTGTAAGATAATAAAACTTATCTTTTCGTAAATCTTTATTTTGATATTTTGGCCACTACCGCAACTGTTTTGATACCATAAAGTACGCAGCAATAATCAATATCCACAGTATTACCTAGATTTATTTTTCTATCAAAGACCAAATTACTAGTGTTGGCTATTCAATGTTAATAAAATATAAGGAGAGCTATAGTATTATTTTGATTTATTGTGAGAATATGTATCTATTTCAAGTTTCCATAGCAATAGTTCTTTAATATGGGTTCAATTGAATATTAACTTCAGCTTAGACCCAAGCAATAGTGGTAAAATTATGATTAAGTTGTATAATAATATATTTTTACAATTGCTCAAGTAAGCTTGATAGTCGGCTAAAAAAAAGCTTTATGTATATGCTAGTATGTAGCAACATTATTACCAGCTGTGTTTGACATCTTTTGTTTTGAGTATTGAATTTGATACGGCAGTGACGTGCCAGGGAAAGCTATGTAACAACTATATTGTATGTGTTGTAAAAGGAAAAATTGAGGTATTTCGTATGGAATGAGAATACAGAAGAATGGATGATTTCATGAGTAATTCTTCGCAGCATAAAGATTCCGAAATAAAGCAAGAGATCGTCGACCAAATTAAGAATGAAGTGGACTCGAGCAGTCAAGATAGTATTGCTAGCAGAAATAGTGGGCACAACTATCCTAAATGGGCACCGAATTTAGATGATGGCATGAGAAAAAGTGCTTTTACTCCATATAAACCCATTCAATGCACAGTATTGACTAATCTACAACGAGGTTTGAAATTCCTTTGTGTTTCACCTATACATCTGTTAAACCTTGTAAGCTTTATATCTGTCAAATATCCAGCGTTATCCCATAGTTTCGGGCGTATTCATCTAGGACGTTCTTTACTATAATTGAAAAAAGAGAGAATTTTTCGATTTCAGTATTCATTATTTGTTTATTGAATAGTTCATTTAAAATGTGAGTATTATGGTATTCAAAGTGAAATATTTATTTTTATTGTGATTCGCCTACTTATTCAACAACTTACCAACGAACTCTATATACTTTTCTACAATTTTATTCTGTTTTATAGACGTGTGAACTTATATAAAGTATGTGACAGTCAATAGATTCACACAAAGGAAATATTTTTGTTGTACTGCAAATTGACAATATCTTCATTTGTAGGTAATACACATGCTAAAACTCCTGATCTGCAGTTACCAGATACAAGTTTTCACAACAGAGCTGGTCGGGGTGAAATTACAAAGGACGAAATAATGTTAGAAAAGGACGTTGATAGTTTGGATGAGAATGGCCTGACAGGTTTACATTGGGCGGCATCTTATGGACAAGTTGCTGCTACTAATAATCTTGTCAGGTAAATAATGTTTTCTGTTAATTTTTCATTTATTCCTCTGGTTATTTAAGCTTAGATTTATGTTTTCTATGAATGTATAAATCTGCAGCTTAGAAGCAGACGGATGCAAGTCACAAAATTGACAAAATGAGTTAATGATGACTACTTGTGGTTAATGATAATGTTTATCAACAACAAAAAGATGAATGTCATATCTCAAAAAATTAACGAAATTAATGCATTTAGATGTAAGAAGCATAACGCGTTAAAGCCATGAAGAAGTAATATGATCGTACTGTATTGTTTGGCGTGATTATTACTAACTGAAATACTTAAAGTATCTCGAGCAGCGCCTATTATTACTATTTTAACTCACTTAATTATTGATCAAGTTAGTTTTAATGTCATCCAGGGCAACCAAAATCCTTAAATTCAAAATAATTCGAAGATTACGGAAATACATACATACCTATATAAAAGTGTTTAATATTAACCTTGTAGTATTATGAAATATTTTTTGTAATATAGTGCTTAACTAACTAATTATAATTTCTTTGTAAACTTCATGAAAATAATGGTAATTATTTGTTAGCATTATATCTTTCACTAATGTAAAAAGAAGTAAAATTAGTGAGAATAAATATTACATTAATGAATAGTGTGTGTTTAAAAAGATCCAATCAATTAGTCTGATGACATTAATGCGAATATCACTGATTAAATAAATCTACTTTTAAAGACAAAATTTTGACTGAAATTAACCCATCATCAACCTCACAGGAAACCAGAATCCAAAGTTCTGCAATACAAAAAAACTACTTTAAAAAATAACACAATCCTTTCATCTTCCTCAAATATCATGTTTTATGTCGAAATATTCCAATTCAATTGCATTTATCACTCCTATAGGTGTGGTGCAAATGTCAATTGTGTAGGACTGGAAGGTGAAACGCCGCTGCTACTTGCAGCTGCTGGTGGACACCACGATGTTCTTAGAATTCTTCTGAGGGAGGGAGCCGATGTCAATCATCAAGACAATGTAATATATAGCCATCCTTTGTTTGTCAGATAGAGTTTTTCCGTTACTGGGAATTAACATTAATTTCTAAATCATAAAAATAACATCAAAAATGATGAATAGAAACTATCTTAAAACCCATGCTTAAAATAATTTCTTTGTATATTCTACAGGAAAAAAATATATTATGAGGTAATCATTTTCATATCAAACAAATAACTAAACACTTTTATCAACTATAGCAGAGCTGTGCCGCAGTACAGTATCAGAGAAACATAAGAAATGTCTTCATAATAACGGCATTTTTTTCTTGTAATGTACTGCGAAATTTTGGAAAAAACATCAAATGTATTGTGAAAGAAAAAAGGTTACAGAATACTGCACTATATAATAGCTGTATTGTATAATAAAAAACAAAATGAAATCACTACCTTTAATAGGAATTAAGCAAAACCTGTTGAATGAGTTGATTTACGTATTAAATCAAAGATTGAAGTTTTTTTTCATTATTTTAGGTTGGAAATACAGCTCTGATGTATTCCTCTGGTGGTGATTATCCGTATTCATGCTATGAATTATTAGTAAAAGGAGCAGATCTCACCCTGAGTAATGAATGCGATCAAGACGCTTATGGGATCGCTATATCTAATGGAAGTAAAATGGGTAAGAGCAATAATGTTGAATTTATAAGTAAACTTTAGATTATTATTTATTTTTTTGCGTTAGTTAATTTATGAAAAATTCACTTAAATGTAACAGTTATTTCAGTTCCATATAATATACCCGAATTATACAAATTATGATGGCGGGCCCTGTGGTACGTATTGCCTTTAAATTGCGTCTATCAATCAGGTCCTATAAAATTATGATTGAAATTCATTTATCGCTGAGTGTGTCCACAAAAGTTTTCTCATACAATACAGTCATTGAAAGTACAGTTATTGCAATTCATATTAGTCAGGTATTATTCTTCGTCTATGTATACTAACTTATCTTGTCAATATTTTTGGGATAATAAGCCATTGTTATTTCTTGTTTTAGCCCAAATCGTCATTGAAAACTACTTAGTATCAAACCTGTTGAAAGTATGAGCAGCAAAGAATCGAATTTTCGTGATAATAAGTGTATCAATGTTATTGCTTGGATGTGTGTTTGTGTGTAATTCACAACTACTATCTCCCTTCAATATAGACTTACCATGACATGTTTGATTCAACATTAACTGTGTAGCAAATGGTATTTTTTTATAATTTTGGTATTCAAATAAATAAATTCACTATCACTTTATCATTTCATTTCAAAAAAATGCAAAATATTTCTGCAATTAGCTACATCTGAATTATTTTCCATATTTTGGAACATCCTATTTACACTAAATTTGGTATAGTTATTTTCTCTACTAATGGTAAGTCTACTGAGTTTAAGTTGTGAATATAAAAAATAATTACTGTTGTTGATAAATAAGAATAATATTATATTGTATTATCTGATGAACTAATGACTAACTAGAGTTTGACCGCTAAATTAGTATGCATCGTCTGAAGTGACGATTGTGAAACATGTAATTAAAAATTTGCTATCTTTTACGTACCAGAATGGTCATGTGATATGCTTGCAGGTCTGCATAGATTCTGCACTAGTTTTGGTGGTCAAATTTTAACTGCGTCATTAACTCATCTTGAATGTGTAATTTGTACATATTAATGCTATTTCGATTGAACCTGCTTTTGAAATTAACTACTACATTGTGATTTTCTTAATTTATCTGGAACTCTGCAATCTTGAGGAAAGCTACCAAGTTCTTTGGTTTCAATCTAAACTCGCCTATTATAATATATTTCAGGTTTAGTCACGACAGCATTAATGTGTTCCAATATATTTGATGTTGTTTTAATCACTGTATTCTAAGTGTAATAAGACGTTTTTACTGTTGTTTAAAGGAGAAAATTGTCACTTATTATTATTCCTTCAGTCGATCAGGGTCTTTTCAATACGAATATTAAACATATTAATTTTGGACTTGAGTAATTTATGAAACTGGGCCATTTGTTATTTGAACTTTGACCGCAGTAAAATTATTGCTAAAAACACAATATTTTAATTTCAATGAAGAATTAAACATATAATAAAATTTAGTTATTACACAAAACCATAGTATAAATTTGCAAAAATTTATTAATTTAATTAATATAATAATTCCAGCTCAAGTCATTAACATTCTCTACTAATATATAATTGTATGTGGATAGATCTTTAATCCTATATGTGAAATACTTATTGTGCCAAATACATAAAACATCTAAAACATTTCTATATGTGTAGAGTATTGCTTCATGTTTAAAAGTCACTTTTCTTGTGTTAAAAATTTGACTTCTTTTAAATGTAAAAAGGGGTTAGTGTATAAGTTGCCTATTGTTGGTTAAGTTTTTTTCTAAGAAATTTTAAGTATTATTGTTATACATTGAGAGATTTAGGATTCAAAATGTATCCGGAAAATACACAATTTTGTTTTGTGGAAAATTGTAATTAAATATTTTTTTCATTGCTTTGAAAATGGAATACGTTGTGGGTAATCTATATCTTATTACATTCAAAACAGTTTTGATATATTTGTCATCTTGAAGTGAAAATTGAATACTTAAGTTTTTGAGAGGCGGAGTAAGCTGAATGGCAGTTTTATTCAAAGATATCAATTTTTTCATATAGTTTTTTTAAACTAAAATAAAAAAAAAAGTTTTACTTTATAAATAAAACGAAATTGTCAACAACTTTAGTGTATTCAATGTTTAATATTACTGATCAATGCAAATAGTATTTAACATAAATAATAGTAATCACCAGTAAGGTAAGAATCAATTTTTTTCATGAAGTTAAATCAACCTGACCACCGAACAATAATATATTGAACAAAAAAATTCCTGCTGTCAAAAATATCTTTCAAATAAAAAAATCTTGCAAAAGAATATATGATACACTCTATTTCTTTCGATTAATATTACAAAGTAAGGTCATTTGATTTATCAGGATAAATTATGTAACACACAAAATGAAACATATTCTTTTGTGGCCATACTTCACCTCTCATAAACACACTTGCAACCCAATTATTGTATTTCCGTTTACGATAAGCTAATCAAAAAAGAGATAACTTACTAATTGTATTATTATCGATCATTGGTCGTTTTTAACAAATACTTGTGTAGACAATTTATCAAAATAAAAAATGTTTGCAGGAGAAATGCTTTGAGGAAAGGAAAGAAGGCGAACTTGGTATTATAATATGCTTGTGCATGGTTATAATTTGGACGTACATCTTCATTATTATACCTTATAAAATGCAAAGTAAATATTTTTATTATTGAATAGGTCAACTCCCTTTTTGACGAAGTAGCTTGCCTCAATAAAATTTATTTTGTGCTAAAAATAAGAAAATATTAATGCTAAGTTGAAATAATACCTCATACTGCCAGTAGAAATGTACACAAAGTGACAATGATCTATTTTCTCCAATTTAATAATGCATTCTGTATTCAAGAAGGTGGTAAATATTAACATTCCTATGGTTCACTGGTTTTTAAAATACATTGGAGACACAGATATTTTCTTCTGAATTCAGAAACATTGGCGGAGTTTTTTTTTTTTTAATGCAAACAGCTAAAGGAGGTTACCAAATGTATGACTCGTATGATGAAATTAATGACATTTATGGCTGTGACAATGGACGCACCACAGGGAATGTGTGTGGACTCCCAGATTACTATTTCAAAATTTTCACTGCATTGCCTGATTTTTCTCAGTATGGTGCAGGATGAATTTAGTTCATAATTTACAAAGAATGAAAAAATACTGAATTATCCAATTTCAATGTGTCGTAATATAGCTATATCAAGATAACTTATAACTGATTGTTTTTCTAAATTATGAAATTTTATTTATGTCAACATAGTAAATATTTATGCGTCTTTTAAAATTTCAAACTTAAATTTTGCAGTTAAAAGCAGCTAAGTATGTACTTACTTGCCCAACAATGTCTACATCTAAGCCTACCATTCCTATTTTATAAAACTTTTTTGATAAAATAATATGTATATGGATAATCTGTAGTTAACAAACATTTAGAATTTTAATTACTTATTTATTCAGCCAACCGGTTATCCATTTTTACTGGCAGTGAGCTATTTATAATCGGCAGAAGTCTGTCTCAAATGTATTATTACTTTACAGGGTCTATTCTTAAGAATATATAAGAAAATAATTGAAACGTAAAAGTCATTAGGGACTATATTGCATTTTAAAAGTATTTATTGATTTGTATGCTGTCCAAAATATATTTTAAAGGTTATGACCAGTCGATTTTGATTGAGTAATTTCGTCTGGATTAAGGCATTTCATCCAAATTGTATTGTAAGTGTTAAAATTAAATGCATCTTTTGAGTAAATCTTACTTCGTTTCATCTAAATGTTTAGTATACTATTTAGCTAAACATAATGTTTGCAAGCTTCTATTTGTTGGCGTTGGAAATGTTTTCGTGTTACTCATTATTACTATTATAAATGTAATAGGTGTCATGATTGTATCAATGTTTTAATCATTGTGACATTATTGAAATAATGTTTCCATGTTATTCACAAATTTTAACGAATAAAGCGTTGTTCGTGTATTTGGTCTTTCATTTTAACACTTCGAACCATTATATATGTCAAATGTGTCTCAAGCACGTCCCAAAAAACAGCATTCTGGCTGACAGCAATTCATTTTAGAGGTTCCTATATTAATATGATGGTAACTATAAAATTGAACATATGCCCCAACTTCATGGCATTCTTAAGGCAGCTTTGCCAGAATTTTTATAAGATTTTTAAATTACTGCAGTCTACAGGGATTATATAATTTAAAAAGGATTATTTTTGCCAATTGTACTTACGTTTACGGTAGTAACACATGCAATACGTGTGCTTTGAATAGTAGATTTTTATATGACAGTTAATCAACCTGTAAAATTCAAGGGGCTATCATTACAGCCATTCTGAAAATATACTGAAATCAAAAATAGCTGACTTTATCAGTATATTGCTTATACTACTACTACCGTGTTGTTTCCTCAAATATAAAACCCAGTCTCATATTAATTTCGCACCCAGAAAATGCACTAGGGCTTACATGTTTGTGGGAAAAATCCAAACAGACAAAACTAAATCTTATGTTCTGATGTGAAAGGAAATAATTCTAGAAATACATGTTTAAGTAATCTTTTTTTATTTAATAGTACATACATTACATACAGTACTATAATAACAGCTCATATCATATTTTTCACTACGTCTTATTTTCAGGGTAGGTCTCATACTAAAATCATGGTGGGGCTTATTTTCGGGGAAAGACAGTAGTGACCAGTATCAAAAGATATAACATATTATATAGTTGAAAAACCTAACCTAACCTGTTTATATGCATGAGTACAGTGAATTTCATTTACTGTTTCCACGTACATACGCCTACTGTAAATTCACTAATTTGTAATTTCGTTTTCTATTTCGAATACTTTTTTAAAAATTCAACATTCCAACCAAAAATTAGGATTTCAAACTATGTCGCAAGATAAGAAATTAAAAATAAAAGTGGAAAAATTTCAGGATTATAATCTTTATTGAAATTAACAATAAGTGGAGGACATTTCAAATAGAAATAACTATTATTATATTTATTTTCAATATTGGTAACAGCATATTCAAACTTAAAATATTTCTTAAAAGGGAAGGAATGATACATAATTATTACTTAGAACTTTCATTACATTTTAATCAAAAAATAAAAAAGTACAAAAATGTAAGTCTTATCACTAAGTAAAACTTCAGAGGTCTCGCAAAGTATAAAATATTGTACATCCGAAGTGACTAATCCTAAAATAAAGGTTGAGTTTTGATTTAAATAAGACACAAATTTTTATTCTTTTGACAGTCTTTCAGATCGGCAGGTAAATATACTAATAAATCTACTCATGATACACAATTTCACATTAACAAAACAAAATATTTTGTATTTGAAATGAATGAATATTTCAGGAGATACTTAAACTTGCTGCATTATTGAGGACTTTTTATAGTTCAAGATATTTCATTACACATTTCCTATTAACTATGAAACATTACATTTCTAATCTTTATACTTCATTTACTGAATATCAGTAAAGCTATTGAAGTCAAAGAAATTTTTGGATTCGATTAAGCATTAAATAAAAGTTATTAAAGAAAGAAAAGAAAATATTATAACAGTCGATGTAATACAAGATTGCGAATATGGTAAAACTATGATTAATTATAATATGCTTTTGATTTATATAACATATTGCTTTTTATATCCATTATGTCATGTCATATGCACATAAAACTATTTGATTAAAATGAAAAATGAGCTGCTTCCCTTGACTAGTATTTTCAAATATAAACAATAATATCACTTTAATAAAAACGCTTAGTCATTAATATATTTTGAGATTTAATTGCATAGCAAAATTAATTTTTGACTGCCAGTGAAGAATGGCTTTATTCATAAGTCATCCATTTTCATATTATACGTAATCACAGTCATTTGTAAATACAATTGAAGCACCATCACCTGATTTAACCAGTAATATTATTATAAAAGTATATAATCATTTATAATTATTAAGACTACTCCTTACATAGGCATCTAGTTATTGGTTGATTCAATAATCATCGAGTATAAAAATCTCAAACTGTTTTACCGACCGAAAAGAAATGCATTATGCTAATTAATGAGATTTTATAAATTAGAGATAGGAACGATTTAAATTAGCAAGGCTTTATTTTAGAAGTTGGCAATAGGGCGCAAACAATAATCACTTTACACAAATTACACAAATATTTTCCTTCTAATCTACATGAGGAGTCTCCATGAATTTATTACATATTTCCTAGGCAATTATTTGAAATATTATAAATTATTTGTATAACCGACAGCAAAACTTTAGGGTTAACATTTACATAAATATATTCGTTAATTCATAATAATTACCTAAAGCTTACACCGTATCTTAACGCTACTTGAGGTGAGTGTGTTGAGGCGATGGCAAGTAAGAGAGGAACGTCATTAGGATCCAAATGAAGAGTTTTTGTGAGATATTCCATATCACAGAAATCTGTCTCCAGAAGAAGTTCTGATAGTGTTTTCGATCTGATGCACAATTCTCGTAATTTAGACTCGATGAATGCCAGGCACTAAAAAAATTATTAATAATTACTTGAGAAAAAGAATTTTAAAAAATATAACTTGAAATTCCAATACATGCGTAAGTTGATCTAAATACACATTTGAGATATAGAAAATCAAGAAAATTAATATCAGATGCTTGGAAACAAGCGAAAAAAACCATTGGTTACCTCAGATGCAGGAAGCTTGGCGTTGCACATGTGTGGGAGAGATTCTAACATGGAGGCAACTAAAGCAGACATTCCGCAAACACTCCCACCACCACAACTCCAAATCCCAACACTCCTGTGGTAAAAATAATCACTATCAGCACATACTTTTTATTATAAATTCAAACAAAATTGTGTAACATAGTTTTCATTGGAATTTTCAAATATTTTATTGATGTTTTAAAACTGGTAAACTTCCATATGTGAGATCACTGTTAGCGACCTGGGTTTCAC
>JAGVSQ010001855.1:0-27030 GCA_022683975.1 Rhyacophila evoluta | reverse complement strand
ACAGTGATCTCATATATGGAAGTTTACCAGTTTTAAATAATTTAGAATTTGAAATTAATTTCTATCAAGTAACATCAGTCAAAAATATTAAATATTGTAGAGTATTTGGGGATACGTTGTCATTTTGTTGAGTATACTATTCGTAATATAAATTCGTCTTTATTATATTTGTTGATACTTTTTATAATGCGGTAAAGTAAGCTCTTTATTTCTTTCGTGAACGGGATGTCCTTTTATTTTAAACCTTTGAAGTTTTAACATGCATTTAGTTTTGACGAGAGATAAAAAAAGCTCATCGAGTATCGGCGGGATGTGAAAGCTGAATCCCACGTTCAGTAGTATGATCGCCGTGACCCTGAGTGCATAGAGGCATCTGAAATGCGTTTGTGTGTGTATTTACTGCACACTTTGACGCAGTGTGTACGGACACATTCGTGTGAACAACATTGCATCGTGTTGCAAGTCGCAATGAAACATAACAGCCATTACAATTTCCGCGCGAACACCACGCATCGTTTATCCGCGTTTGACCATTTCGCCATGATAACGATATTTTTTTTGAATTTGGAATGTCGCTCTGTTCCAATTGTACGACGTGGCTGCGTTCACAATAATATTTTTTTAATTCAAAATGATATCGTCTTCTTTTTTTATGTGGCTGTTCATTTGCGAGAATTACAGTTTTGAATCTTTAAAACCATTTTCAGGATTTAACGTAACGACGCTTATCTGAACTCGCTGAACTGTATGTATAAACAGTGAAAAAGGGTATTTTTCCATTTATTTCGTACGTAGGCAAACGAATATTAGAATATGACTCGCGCACTCATACCATATACGACCTCTATAAAGCGAACTTGAACAAAATATCTTCTTGTACAGTGTTCGTTCCCAAAGTGAAGCATATGAATATCCGCAATGTGAAGACGTCATGACAGATTATTTTTCACGAGAAATATTTGTCAGACAATTGCTCAACCCAATGGGCATCCAGTCCTGCATTTTTGGCTTATGAAAAATCCGACATATGTGAGAATCGAACCCATATTTCCCGAATTGCTAGGCGCGCACCCTAACCTCTACGCTATCGGAGAGACAACTTGAAAAAAAAATACGCATTATCAATTAGTTTACCTGCCATGTTTATAAATACATTCTTTCAGGGATATACCGTGGCGTAATAAACGTGAATTTACTTCAATTTTATTATAATTTGCATTACAGCCGTATATGGTCCTCCAGAAAACGTCTCTACTAAGTCTCATATAGCTTAAAATCCTAAAAAAAAATGTATTATGATGTGTAATATCACATTTATAATATATTCTAATTTACAGAAAAGTTTTCAATAATGAACTCCGCATTGAATTCGTTAAAATTAATCCCCAGAGATAACTTCAAAAGAAAATAATAATTATTGATCTCTATGACGCATTTAATAGCAGTAAGTGCTCTATATGTGTAATTAATTAGATATCATTCCAACGTGTAATGCATTCGCCGGATGCATTCCGGTTCAATATTAAAATATTACGAATCCATTAGTGAAGCCGGACGACTTTAGGCCTTGTGTCAATATTGTAAATCAAAATGGCGTTGATCGGAGAGGTTTATTATTATCTATCATTACGTTTTTTTTTTTATCTATGGGCATATTTCATAATAACACAAGTGTCAGATAAAAGTAAATTGTATAGCACTGTATACATAATCGAAATATGGGGGAAATCTTTTCTTTAATTGAAATAATGATTTTCGTTTATATTATACTTATTCCACAAAAGTATTAATTGAAGTTGCATTTTTTTGATCGAATTCCATTCTTATAATATGCAACGAATGAATATTTTTAATCGCGTTATTCGATGTGGATCATGTACATCAGAACTGGTAAACTCGCGGTCATAATCTCTTCTTTTTCTTCCATATTCGCTCCCTAAGTAGAGCATACGGAAACTGCGTGCCGCCTTCAAGAATCCCTTTCGCCCGCTAGTATTATTGCGCCCTCTTATGTCATTTTTGCATCCCGTAACTACGCCTAATACATTCTATAGATAGTATTTAGCCTATACGCGTAAATATCTTACATGAGGACAGTTCGACAACATGTCAGACCGCCCAGCAACTGCGAATTGGTTGTCTAGATTTTTAAAAATGTGTCATTTACGGTTAGCTACGAGTAGTCTTTTCATAAATGCTTGACATCAACAGGGTTTGGATGGAATAATAATTAGTGTACTGAATGTAAACTGCTTTTGAGACATTAATCAAATTGAAAAGTTATCCAAGTTCATCGCGCCATAGTGTATACTTGAATAACACAAAAACTTGGCATATGATTGAGTTAGTGGCGGATTTAGCTATAGGCGCACCAGGCGCGCGCATGGAGCTTCACAATTGAAGGAGCCTCGAAATTGGCAAGGAGTATGCCTCAAAAAAATCCGAACTAATGTAAAAATCACGAAGACAGCGTGAGACCTAAAAAGACGAGAAATCAAAATTATGAACAAAAGAGAAATATTCGAGAAAGGTGAGATCCCAACATATGTATTT
Source organism: Rhyacophila evoluta (assembly GCA_022683975.1). Classification (NCBI taxonomy): domain Eukaryota; kingdom Metazoa; phylum Arthropoda; class Insecta; order Trichoptera; family Rhyacophilidae; genus Rhyacophila; species Rhyacophila evoluta. Next base: position 24,477 of record JAGVSQ010001855.1, on the reverse strand, counting down.
GATTAAAAGGCAACTATACAAATTGTAAACTTCCATTTGGATCGAATCCGCAATCTCTCGGTCACCGGGGAGACAATATACTGAGTCGACATAAACACAAAATGTAGAATAAAATAACCTTTGCGTGTTTAATTTATATCATTAGATTACTGATATGATAACAGAAATACTACCGACATATTTTAAAGCTTAACATGCTCACATACTATCGTAATCCAAGATTATCATTAATTTATTACGAATAGAAAGACAGTGTTAACTATCACGATACTATCGATTATTGATATAAGTATTACATTAATGCCATAAAAACAACGAACGACGATGGTCCTGCTAAAAGCTATTCAGGTTTTGTTGGCATCCGATTGAGTATAGCATCTTGTAACCGGTTAGGTCGGATTTGCGAAGCGATTAGGCCTCGACATGTCGTCGTCTGTATACCAACTCTGCATCTCCAACCGGAGGATACAGGCTCGACGTCTTGCGTTGTCGATTGCAACGGGTCTTGCCTCGGTCAGACGGTGGAAAAAAACTAATATTTGAACTCTAAACTATAATTTATAAGTTGTATAAAACTATTTAAATTGCTTCGTCTGTTGTTTGTTAGGTACCACAGTTAAGCCATACATCCATCTTTTCAATTTAGATCTATATAATGTAAATTTAGTACGTATTTTTACGGTGATGCTTATGATAATGAAACGTAGACAAAACAGTGATTTTTGAGAAAACATATTTGTATATAAGACGAGGATGTTTGTACGAAGATATAGGAAAAGAGATACACGCATTAATTACTATGTGAGTGAGAGTACTTTCCTTCCGTATAGTTATTCAAGTTGGTCCAACCAGCTGTTGGACCCATTGGGCCATCCGACTTGTTTGCCACAAGGACGAATTTCATTGCATAAAAAAAATACGGCGTTATACGGCGAGCGTGATGATATCTTCACATACATTGCTTAACCAAATAAGTCTCCATTTTTAAATTAGTTTTTCTCTCTCATTCTATGCCTCTTAACTTCAGTACACCTGAGACTTTGGTAGTTTATATTTACTCCCGGGATTTTCTCGTTAAATAAAGACGATCGCTTCTCGATATCAGAGTTCCGGGATAGGCCTGGTTAAGACCAGATGTAAGGACGGGGCGAGTGGATGGTGGGCACATTTGATAGTACATACTTCCCTTCATTTATAAAGCGTAAATTAAGTTAAAAATAAAAAATGATTAATAAAAAATAATATCTTCAGTCTATTAGAAGTCTGGCGATCGAATGACCCAATTTATTGAAATGCATATTAATATATATAGTATAATAAATACTCATACCAGAAGCACTCATCTTTCGTTGATTTTTTTTAACATAATACATCCGTAAATAATTCCCTTGTTGGTCGGACGAGTAAATATTTATTTTGGTTATTATAACATAATATAATAATTGAAGTAATGTTAAACTTAGAGCGTATTTGGATGCGCTTTAAGCAAAGATTGGTTTAAAACGAATATACGCAGTTATGCTTCGAGATACGCCCGGTTAAAGTTGCCCGGGGCGCCATTAAGGATCTTCCAAAAGAAAGAAGAAGTGAAAATAATAAACCAAACATTGTTCGATTAAACGTTTCTATGATGGGAAAAGGCAAGTTGGTGTATATATGCAATATATAAAATGATAGTCATTTTTAACGGCATGCAAAGATTCTGGGTTACCACATCTGTGGTATGTATTCATGGGAAGTTTCTTATTTTAACTGGTATTATCGTACGATATGTTTACAGGTAGTACACTCATTCCTATAGTTTTAGTTTTTTCCTGGTGTTTTTTTTAATAATTGTATTTAAAATAGTACAAAGGGTCAAGGGTATAAGAACCAAAGAGTATTAACTCAAACTATAACCAACAACACATCGATTCAAATCGTAAAATTTAAGTATTATTTAAACAAAGCAAAGAACAGTCCTTTACATACAATCCGGGAGGTATATAATTTTCATCTCATGAGAAAACTTGTTCTGTTACGGTATTATAAGGTACTGTTACTGTAAGATGAAGTAATTACATTTTGGACAGCTTATAATCAATATTTAACCATCAAAGATTTAATTTAATGCTAACTGGCAACACATTTTGTGTAAATTATCATATCATTTATAACGCGTAGTATAAAATTGTTCGAGTCTCAAAACGTAATAGATTTTTCGTGACGTATTGAACGTGGCCAATTTAAAAGGAACCGATAATGGTTACTTAAGATCAATCAAGGCGAATTTGTTTATATGCCTTTGCGCCCACGTCCTTATGGATACGACTATTATTGCCAATAACCAGTCTAAGACAGCTTACGTCTCTCGTAGAAACTAAGTGTATTCTGTCAATCAAAGTATTTTAGTATCCGACGAATGATACCCTATGATATTTTAAAAATAATACCTCAAATTAAACTCGAATTCTTCTCTTTGGAATAGTTAAGAAAAAATACTTTTTATTTGTCGAGAATATGGACACCACATACCGCCTCCGTGGATCCCTGTCGCCTACCAGTATTATTTCGTTCTCCTAGGTCATGTCTGTATCCGGTATTTCCACCGAATACATTATTTAGATAGTATTTAACTGCCTTTCAGGACACCACTCGGGTCGAAGAATAGGCAGGCCACGTTAATGGTACTCGTACATCTACAGTCCGAGGACTGTCAACTGTCCAAAACTGATGATTGGATTGAGGCAAGGAATACATAAGCATGACATATAACTTGAGCCTATTGATCAACTGTCGCTTTGGACTGTCTGATCTTTCTCAAAAAAAGTTGAATGAAAACTATAGTGAGAACCTTTGTTTCAATATAGTTGATCAACATTTTAGTGGGGCAACAAAAGTTTGACCCAGTAAACTTTATTGTTCGTGTAATGAGTCATCCGCCATTTGTTATCGGTTGTTGCCAATTTGAAACGTGTTAACTTCAGGTGAATGTCAAGTATGTGAAAAAACTGATTGGAGCCATATTCAACATTCATTGATCATTGATCGGTCAATGAAAGTTGAATCGTGAAAATGTGGAATAATCACCGTCTTGCACTGTATGTGTATGAGTACCATTAGACTCTCTTGAGGCATATGAAATATATGGCCAAGTAGATCCAGCGTTGGATCTTCAATTTATCAGTATATATTGCCTTCGTCGCACATCCTTTAATCTCCTCGTTACGAGTGAAGTCATAGCACCATATCCCCAGAGAATCCTCCGCAGATATATGTTATCAAAGGTTTATTATACGGTTGCTTTGGACCTTTGATGGAAACCATGTTTGCATTGCTGCATTGACCCATTGCCAGAATGCGCGTATTGAACACACAGTATTTAGTTTTTACCTTGTAGAGCTTAAGAGTCTTGGACATTTCGCATTGGGTTAAGAGATTGCTCCAGGTATTCCTAATCAAATCACGAGCTCAATTTGCAAGTGTCATTCTTCAGTAATGTGTAGTGTAATAAATATAATAACCATCGATTTAACGTGTTAATTTATTGCGTCATAATTCAAAGTAATTATTTAACTGTTACATAATTATCATGGGAAAATCGTTGTGGAATTTAAGGCCAGCGAACAAAAAATCATTAGCCCTTGTCGATGGTTTGGCAGGCCACGAGGACACCTATATCTCTTTTGTTGTTGTTAAAAGTGCTCCAAGCGATGACATCAGTCTCGGTCTAACTGAACAAACCGGTTGTGGGCTGAGACACTACGTTCTTGTTCTTACGACGGTCTAACATTCGCTAGGTTGTTAGGGCTAAGCTTATGATTTTTGCCCTAAATATGTTATTTTTTTATTAATAAAAGCTTATTTTATTTATTTAGATATGTCATGTCGTCACGTAGTTACATATATGCAAGACAAGGCAAGTGGTTTAAATATATAAAAAAATGATAATGTTGCCATAACTGAAATACCCATCAATTTAATTAATTAACCCCTTTTAACGCCAGGTTACTGTGCCCTCCTCACATACGGAAAATTCTGGTTTGATTCCCATATCTGCTGGATTTTAAAAAATATCCAGTAATGCAAGACTGGATGCCCACTGGGTTGAATAATTAATTGTCTGACATTAAATACTTGCGAAAAATACTACGTCAATAACATTGCGGATATTCATATACTCCACATTCGGAGCGAACATGGTAAAAAAAAGAATTTAAAAATTCATACAGTCATATAATCTTCGATAATATATTAATAAGTCGACAGATAATTATCAGAGAATGTTCGTTATAGTCAAAATATAAAAAAAAAGTTTTCCATGATATTACACTTACACATCTTGTCAAAAATTGTCAGTCCATATTTATGATTATTTTTAAGAGTTTTTATTACACAGTGCATATATATGTAGAAAGTAATTAGCTATTTTTAACTTATTTAAAAAAAAAATAACAGTTCATATAAGTAATATCCGCATCTGTTAAATTAAGTGTAATTAATTAACAGCTGAATGATTAAATAATATTAGATTGTAAATATTTGTTACACATTTTATCGATAGCTATTTCCGTCGTGCATCCAATATCAATTAATAAGATCCATTTTCATAAATCTTTTATTTTGACCGATAATATAAAATAACTGTTATTATATCCATACCTTTTGCGGAAATTCTAAATTCATTTTGTGGCAACGAGCTAAAAAATAAGGAATTATATTTTAATCTAAAATTATTCAACCATTGTAAATTAAAACTCTATCAATTGAATGGTAATTGATTTAATAAGAGTTAAGCGTGGAAAGAATATTTAGAGTTTGTTGAAATAGTTTCCGTTGTTGGCCATTAATCGCTTTGATCCCTGTTTCTTCATTCTAGTTTTAATGGAAATGCCATTCCAGTCCACGCTCTTAACGCACATTTGAACCGGCTTGCAAAATTACACCCGTCTGATCTATCCACTATCCACTTATGGCAGTCTCTCTCTGTTTGGACAAATGTTTGAAACTATTTTCTCATTTACTTTTTAATTGAAAGGTCATGATCAAGATTACTAAGATCAACCAACGACAATATTTTATATGATTCATTTTATTTAAATTTCGATTACGGGACATTTGAATTTAGGAATACAAGTTATAGAATGAAAACATACCATACAAAGACCAATAACAGGATTAATCTCCTTCTTAAGTGTATATATTATAATATATGTATATACATTTTTATACCATGTTTGCTCCCAACGTGGAGATCCATATGCTCAACACAGGTTGAAGATATCCACTCCGAAATAGGAGTGTATGGATCTCCGCAATGTGAAGACGTTTTGACAGATTATTTTTCACGAAAATGGTTTGTCAAACAATTACTCAACTCAATTGCAGTCCTGCATTTTTCGGATTTTTAAAATCCGACAGATGGGGAATCGAACTCGCATTCCCCGGATTGCTAGGCGCGCACGCTACCAACCACGCAACCGGGGAGACATAATAATTGATTGTTTTAAAATTAAGCAATCAAAACAGATGGTAGTATTTATTCGTTGACATGTATTCTGTAGCGTATACTTGATAAATTGTTGCAGACTAATATTATAAGTATGGTATAGCCGACAAAGTTATAGATAAGCCTATTTACAGATTATATTATATATTTTTTATTTGAGCGATGTGAAATGGGATTTCACTTTGTATTATAAAATAATTATATTTTAATTATCTAACCTTATTAGAAATTACTATATACACAATAGATATTATAGTTTGTTGCAAATCCGGTATTCATTTATTTTTAGATTACTCGGACACTTTTCAAGAGCTATTTCAACTAATTATTTTACAATTTGCCACAAAAAATATGTTCCTAAATAAAATGTGTCAATATACTTTTTATTGATGAGATATGTAGCCAGATATTTATCTTCGTTTTGTTATTATGGTCCTTTTTACATTGAAGAACATTTTTTTTGTTCAATTTTTCGTCATAGAGTGGGTAAGTTTGAATTAAGTTATTATATAGATAACTGCATATTTTATATGCGATATGTGATCGAATTGCCAAAGGTGAACACCTCAATTCATTTTATAAAACTTTCGAATGTAAGTTCCCACAGTCCGAATATATTTTATTTGCGTCATTTCCAGGTCTCACACGAGACAGTATCATGAATGCCACACGAGAACTTGCCTGCTGCCTGATTATCATTGAAGTAATTCGAGTCTGAAGTTATGCAAATCGTTATGATTTGTTGAATCACGAATGAGTTGCGAATTCGACCGCATGAATTTCATTTTCGATTCAACCTACGTTGCATTATGTGACACATGAATGTTTTGTCTACGTTTTTTCCGTGGCACGATTTCTTCAAAGCCGGACAGTTCTGCCTACAATATCCTTATTCAGTGATTCTCCATACCGACGGTAATCTGGCTATATATTCTATCTTAAAAATAGCTGCTTTTCAGCGGAGGGCTTAATTTATTTTCTTACTCGAATAGAAATAAAAAAACGTATTTTTTAAGTTTTGTTTAATGATAAAGAAATAACCACTTATCTTTAATAGAAATATACGTTTAATACTAATAAACAAGAGGTTATATTGTCGTGAATTTAATCGCTGCATATGACTTATTTCCAGATCGCCATCGATACGGATTTTCGTTTTTGCTGTATCAAAGTTGGATAATGTCATTCAAACATAAGGTTGCCATCTTAAAAAAAACGGAAGCCAGATATTGGTGTCATGTAAGTCAGTGAAAATGCATATTGGATGTCAGAGTTCCGTTTGATGATATTGATTGAATCAGAGAGGACGGAGACCCTCCTTTTCGCTGGGGGAAGGATATATGTCTTCGGTAAATGACTGTTTCATAGTTTGATAAGAGATAGAAAACAAGAATATTTAATTGAATTCAGTACACCCCTGATAATGATTTTATTTTTAAGACAAGTTGTACTTTAATATTTAAATCGGGATGCAAAATGTTGATTCGGGACCGTCCGCTTTATCCTTCCTGCTGTGAGACGTAAGCCGGCAGTAATCATGTTCAATTAATAAACAGTCTCAAAAGTATTGCACAAATATATATTCAACGCCATTACCAATAGAAATCAAAAATACAACGCAATTTTAATTCTGTATTAATACAGTTCTTCTTCTTTAAGCAACTCTGCACCTTGCAGTTGGATGAAAAAAGAAAATCCTCAACGACATCCGCATTTTTGTTCTCTGACAAGCTGTCAAATTTGCGTAAACACCTGCGTATTTTTTCAAATTAATATAATTTAAAGCGTATATCTGTTTCTTCTTTTTTTCAAGCTGAAACATCCGGTTCATTTTTAGCATCGGACCGGTATTTCGTTATGCAAAAACACGTGTTCTCATATTATGTATGTGTGACAAATAAAAAAAAACTACACACTTGGCTGAAAGGGCAGGATGGGATGTTTTCGAAATTGATACCACTGTATTCCTTTGCAGATCCATGATTTTAAAAAAAATACGCTAACACACAGAGTCTTGAACATAATAATTTTAATCTCAAAATACAGTAGTTCTTTGTGTTTATATTTTTACTAAATGATAGTTTACTAATAACCTACGCATAGCGATCAAAATAAAAAATCAATTTGTCTTACATGTATTGAAATAAAAATATTATTTTCTTTGTACGAGTACTTATATATTTTGATAAATAACATACGCTGATGGTACTTGATGGAAAAATTTGTATCTATAGTGGTGTATTATTTGTAGCACACATTTGTGCTTCCCAATATCATCGTAATCTATATAAATAAAAAATGTAAATGTTCGTTTGTTCAAAATCTTAAATCTCCTAAAGTTATTCACCGATTGCTTTGAAATTTTGACACAACGTTGCATTCAAATACGCTCGTGTTTTTATAAACATTACTACTATTATATAGATGCCAAATCTTTGACAGATAAAAACGTGCATTTTTGTAAAACAGCGCCATTATTTTTAACCAGGCTAAGCCACAGCAACGCGTGGCCGGGTACAGCTAGTATTTTATAAGCATACTTGCGTATCGTTCAAAGGCATCGACAGGTGAATTGGGATCACAATAAGTTAATTGGATACATATATAAATTTTGATTAGTTTTGAGCATTGAATAAATTTACATTAAGCGTTCTTATTCGATTACATCATTTTTGAAATTATATTTAATTACAATTTTAACATAGCATTATGTATTCTATAGACTGTTTTATTAGTAATATCTGTACCTGAGAAAAATACGGATGGAAGTCACAAATTTGACAAAATGAATTAATGATGACAAATTATGTACAGCACACGTTCAAGTTTACATGCACAATCATTTGTGTGCGACCATTATTTTTTTCTTTGAAAACGGAACATTACCTATTTTAGATAATCCTACGTGTATTTGATATAAACTATAAGACCGACCATCTACCGACATCAAATTAAATAACAAAAAAACCATTCATTGATATGGGATGCTTCAATTATTATCATTGCTTAATATCAACATGCTCGATTTACCAAGAAAATACACTGTAGCTTTTGAAAGTTAAAATTATTGGTAATTAAATATTTAATGATGTGAAAATAATAGTAAACTTATTCGATCGATTAGTAATTCTAACTAATGTTAGAGAGGCTTAAGTCTGAACTGAATTCAAAGTCTTTTTTTTACTTCATCAAAAATGAATAACAGTGTAGTAATATCGTAAATTCTTCAGCATATCGTCACCGTATTTTTATTATCGTCCATGCATACTTGCGCAAGTTTGCATGGGCGTGTGTAGCTGCCTTTAGACGCATTGTTATCGAAATGCATGAATATTTATGAAAGCTGTAAGAGATAAAAAAGTTCTTTGGCTTTCTTGAAGATTTCTCTTTATGTATTATATTCGTATCTGTCTGCTTCACGTCTACAGATAAAATAAATGATAAGAATAATAAATTTTGATAATATTCCCAGTATAACATATTTACGTAAAATTGATATATACATCTTATCGATTGTAAATATATTGTTTACTTGCATGCGTGTACTTTACTAAAATCATTCTTCAATAGCTTTTTATAAAAATTACAGTATATATATGTACATTTTACTTGTTGATTATTCCATTGGCGAGTCAATAAAGTTTCCCTAATAATATAATTACTCTAACATTATGTATTCTAATATGCGAATTGCATAAATATAAATATAATTATTTTACGTAACGTTATTCATGTATATGAATCAAGAATACTTCATTTGCACAGTATTTATTTAAACAATAGAAAGTTTTGATGATATCGCCTTAAATAATTCATTTATTGGCGTTGCCATTCTTAAAAATTTAAATAATAAAACATTATGAAACATATTGGGATTGTAACTGTATATATAACGATTGTATAGTATATTATAAATGCGTAGTTAATTTCAAGTGTATGTAAGCATTGCATGTCAATATGGTAGTATGTTGTGGGTGTAATGTACCTTGCCTTGTTTTTAAATATCACACTACAGGTTTAGACACAAATGATTGAAATAAAAGCAGCAGAGAAACTACGCTGTGCATTCATTTTACGTAAGCATGTCAAACGTGGATAGGAAAAATGACGTAACACACACAGAACACATTTTACAGTAGACACAAAAAGTTTATTTAACGATTTTGATCCAAAGTCAAATAATATGAAATAGACACAACCTTGAAGTGCACGAAGACTAAAAATTGTGTTTTTTTAATACCATGTTCGCTCCCAACATGGAGCATATGGATCTATGGATTTCCGCAATGTGAAGACGTTTTGAAAGATTATTTTTCACGAGAATTGTTTGTCAGACAATTACTCAGCCCAATGGGTATCCAGTCCTGCATTTTAGATTTTTTTAAATCCGACAGATAAGGAATCCAACCCGCATTCCCCGGATCGCTAGGCGCGCACGCTACCAACTACGCCTAGCGGGGAGGCAGTCTGTTTACTTAGTCTGATTTAATTCAATAAATTATTGAATAAAAACTAGTAAAATTGAAGTGATTGTAGTGCTCAAACTAAAAAGCTAAATTTAGATACTAATTCGACATTTGCAGGTTACGTATTTTTAATACAGCGTTTATTAAGTTGTTTACATAGGGATTATCAATCCTGGATAGCTCAGTCGGTAGAGGATTGGACTTTTCAGGGATTATCAAAAAAAATAATACTATTTTTGTAAAAACTGTGGGTTACGTCCTTTCTCTTTTCCCCAGTCGATATTATTCATACATATTTCTGTTCTAATACTAAAAGCGGCTAAATTAGATGTCGATTATTTTGGCACTGGTATCATAAATTACTTTAAATGTATTTTAAAATATACCTTCTTTGAATACAATACTAGAAAAGATGCATACATATTCGGCTTAAGATTATCAGTATATTTATATTTTGTAAAATAACCATATATTCATTATTTATATATTGTTGATGAAAAACAAAAAATCGAGAACTGAGCAATTGAAAATATTTGACTTCGGTACCTGTGGCATTAGGAATCTGATTTTTTTTTGTTACTGGTAAAATTATCTTGTTTGTAATACATTAATTATTTTTTTACATAAAATGTTTGACGGAATGGCAATCTTTGACGAAAAGTAATTACATTTGTGCGCATGTTATCATTTTTTAATGAATATACGTGCTATGTAAAACTAACTCCGTTAGACTCAATTTCTCTCGTGATGTTTATTGCTTTACTATCGCCACGCTGTAGTATACACTCGAATAGATATTAACGCGCGACGCATACGAAGGTGAACAAAAAATCGCATGCTTTAGTCTAAAACAGGGTTTCTCAAAGCCCACCCCGCGGTGTTTTATACTTTTCATTCGTAACAGAATAAAAGTTTTACTGCCACACTGTTATTTTGTAAATAATATTTTAAAAAAAAGAATGTAAATAAATCAATAAAGTATTTATGAGAAGAGTAGGGTGAGGCTAAGATAGATGCCGTGGCGGTAGTGCGAAAGCAGCAAAGCGTCGGTAGCAGAAATGAAAAATTGTTATAAATAGGTAGTGAGCAATTTCGGCAGCGCGACAATATGTTTTAGTCACAACAACTTGCTCACTTGCCTCTCACTCACCTATTTATAGCTATTTTGCAGCTCTGTTGCTTACGCTTTGCTGCTGTCGCTCGACTATATAATAACAACTCCAGGTTTGTAGTAAAAGATGATAACTTTATTCTTAAATATAGTTTCGAGATAATTTTTTGAGTCATTATTTTGTTTTTATGACCCGAAGTCGCGACCCACTATATCGAAAACGCTAGTCTGTTACACACAATTTGTGTACAAAAATACATCTAAATATTTGTATAGATTCTAGTGCTTGAAATTGAATAAACCATTTATAATTTGTTCATTTTATGGTCAATAATGCAATTTTAAAAATATATTACATTCTCTCTTTTAATCGGAAGTTTCGTTTACTAAAAATATTGACAATATATAATGCATCGCTATCAAAGTAAAAAATATATCCGATTCGATTATTGTTTTCTTTTGGCGGGTTTTCTTTATCTTCTGCTTCTCGCGCTCTACTTTTCTGATTTAAGACGCTTTTTCTGTGTAAGATGTGTACGAAGAATTTTAATTTAAACTTTTTTTGTCGAATAAAGATAGGTCTCTCGTACCAAATATTATTGCTTCCTAAGTAAGTGTATGATTAAATTTGTACGCGGAATCCAGCGTGCTTGTTGATTTTAATTTAATGAAAAAAAAGCTTTTCATTTTAGATCAAAGGCGTTTTTTTTTATTTTCTGCTGTAATTGGTATTAAAGAAAAATCACTTCACAAAAACAATATACAGTTTTGATATGTAAAGAATTTTCGTAACATTGTTTCACAATATAAGATGTTTATGGTAACGTGATAAATCATCGTATTTTCAGTAAACTGTACAACATAATGATGATTCTAAAACAGTTGTTCCCAAACTATTTCGTGCCACGGTCCCCAGATAATTTCGTAAAAAAGTTACTTCGCGGAATTTAGATTTTTCGATATTTCTTTTTTTAGCTCACACGTGTAATGATATTATTTAACTTCTTGTCCAAAATTATGATATTTAGTTTTTTTAGCTCGCGTTGTAAATATTTTGTCTGAATTTATTCGGGGGATCCGCCCGACGATTTCCACGTACACCCAAATTAATTTTAAATTACCATGAACCCCCTCAGTGGCCACAGGGACCCTTGGAGGGTCTGTAGAAACCACTTCAGGAAACGCTGTTCTAAAGCAGCTAGAAACTGTCACTGATATGTTTTTATATATATGTATGTTTTACATGTTGAAAATATTAGCTTGAAACATTCACAATGCGATATATTACAATAACAAAAAGTTGAAGTATTCTAAAACATAATAAAAAAGATCATACTGTATTATTAAACGACGTAATTAATGTAAAAGTAACAATAAATGAAAGTAAGAATAAAGAGAGAATTTGAAAAGTAACAAAGGAAAGAAGAGACCTTGGTAATTAATACCTTGTTTTCTTGTAAATACGACCCGGTCTTTTATTAATTTTTGCTCCAAAACGACGTTTTTAGAGCATGTTATTTTTTTCGGGACAAGGACCCGAATAATAGAATTAAGTTTTATAGTGTGCACCAATATTAATTTATTCAAACATTGCTATGTCGTCCTATTCTTGAACATTGTCATAGTTCATAAAACCCTGAATTTAAATTTTCTTGCAATTTCCAATTATGTTTAAAATGACTATTTTTTTTTTGTCAAAATTAACTTTAAATTTTGCATCGTGGATTTCTCAGTGTATTTCTAATATTTTCAAAAACATCGTAGCAGCTAAACGGTTATGTGTGTGGATTGGATTTTTATTTTATCATGCGAATGTTTACGTCTACCTTTACATAATAATATTTTAAAATCATTATCACGCTATTGGAACAAAAACAAGTCGGATCGGGTTATGTATATTTAGAAATTAAATACGATAAAAATAATCCAATGCGCGCGCCGATACCAAATTTGGCGCCAATCAACTCAATCAAGGTCACATCTGTCAAAGTGAATGACATTCATCATTTTTTACATTCCGATATAATAATTTGCTCGTGCAATCATCTACACAAAATATTTGCCATACACATTCTGTGTAATCTAGACGCTGGCTGATTATTTATTTTTTATCTAATACACGTTCCGGATTTACTTAAAAAAATATGCATGTATTAGCGATGTTAGAGAATTTTGCTAGATACATTTTAGCTGAACGAGATAGATGTAGGCCAATGGCTCAATCCGATTTATAATATATGTATAGTATATATGATGATTTGTATGCAGATTATTCACTTTATCTCGGTTGGCGACCATCAAATGTACTAATAGAAACAAATGATTAACCAAGTTCAAGGCCAAGCTCAACTGTCAAAATACGGCATAGACAAAGATTTTTGAAGTTATTAATATAGATTCTTATAAACTGTATTCGCATCGGTGACGATGTTTGTGGTATCAAATTCTGTATTATTGGTTATAGGATATTTATTTTCATTCATATATGCAGAACTACAATACAAAAGATGTACAATGTAACTAAAGTCGTTAAGTTTTTTTGCTTTTTTTAAAATCTATGTGTCCCATATATCGACTGGACATGTTTGTTTATAAATCATATTTGATCTATTTTTTGCAGTTTTTTTATTTCTATGGCAATATTGGAACACAATATAAACAATGTTCGATTATCGATTATTTGATATTATCGGATTGATTTCGATTGCTTATATTTTGCAGAATTTAATAAAAATATGATGCATTCCTTAAATTAAATTGTCTTCAACCTTTTTGTGGCATTGGCCCCCTTTTGAGTAAAAACACTCTGTGCATTTTCTATTTTTAAGTCTCGCCCTAGATTGTTCGTGAATTCTACTTTCGTACCTAGTAGGTCGCGTAATTTATATTGTCTTTGACTCCCCTTGACTTTGGTATGCATCACCTGAAGATGTCTATGGCCCCTGATTGAAAATCGCTGGTCTAAATGCATCAACATACCAATTAAGCTTCCCCAAACGTGTTTTTGTGTTGAATATCCATATATAAGTATACTTTTCAAGGCAACACTCGAAGATAATGTTGACACTGCTTTTGTAGATTAAATAATGTAAAATCTCTGTTGTTTGCAAATCATCGGTTGATTTAGACAGAATTTTTGCCATAACGCGTGGGAAATGTTTTATTTTATTGAAATTTGCAATTTTATACACACCATTTCAAGTTATTTTTATTGCGATTCGAATTATTTGTAAATCATTTATTTATTATCATTGTTCCATTATTTTATAATACGTAATGCTCCGGTGAGAATAATAATATCTTGTTAAAATGTCGTAAGCCTAAATTTAATATCCGACAACATGAAAGAGACAATATGTTTACATATTTCTTTCATATATTCCACAGTGAAATTCTTTTTGTCGTCTCCTTTTTATATAAGTAATAAGTTATACTTAAAACATCAGTCTGGTATTTATTCAGTGTTGTCTCACAAAACTATATTTACCCTTTTCAATACCGGACGGAGACCAGACGTTCTTAATATTTGAAAAGACATCTTCTTTCTTATTGTCCTTTTATTATACAATACATATCTTCCTCGGGCAACATTTTACGTATTTGTTAGTCATGTAAAGTTTATTTGCAATCAAATTTCGTTTGACAAATTTCTCTTCTCTTCATTTATTAATCTTAAAAAAGGCAAAAGAACATTTGTATTTTTTTAGCTGATTTGAATAAGAAAAGTGTATCACGGATTTTGATTAAAAATAAACGGCCGTTTATTTTATTTTAACAGATGGCCAACAATGAAGTCTCTTCTCGTCGGCTTTATTTAGCAAATGAACAGAACAGATTTTCGTTTTCACCTGGTCTTCTGCTCTTAATCAGACGTATCCCGGAGCTTTGATATCGAGAAGCGATATACTTACCGGGAGTGTCCCGCGAGTTAATATAAATTACCCAAGACTTAGGTTGATATGCACTAAAGTGTGCTGAAGTTAAAAAAATGGATTGCAAAATGCAGATTATAGAGCATTTTAGACATTATACAAAGAAGTACATCTCTTGGAGAGTGTGTCATATTCATTTCGTCATGGTATACATCAAAATATGTGCGAATAAATGGCGAGTATATTGAATGAAACCTTTCTCATTTATACCTATGCTAATAAACAGAAAATACACGTCTGTTTATATCGGATAAGAATTCTTGCCAGACGGTAAACAGTAGCAACTTTTAGAAATAAAAAATATTATACATTAGATGATCTTTATGAAAAGACACAAAAGCTTTAAAAATGTGGATCATTTAATTTTTTTGTTAGCCACGCTAAATATATATCTTTTGTGTCATACCATGGAAGTTTTATATAGTATAATATATATGAATTCTGATTTTAATGGACATTGCGACCTCTAGTCGGCAGCTAGATTTTCATGTCTCATGACGACAATAGTAATTTTTACACGAATTTTGCGCTTAAACTAAAAACTTTAATGACATCATATTTCGATTATAACCAACTTCACATGACACACTATATAAATAACTTAAAACATAATTTGGATACTTACTTTCTCTTCTAAAAGCTGCACCTTGTTGAAGTCACATTTCTGAACAAATGGCGTGCTGGATTCTATCGATTTTAATTCATCATGCTTGTCTATTATGTTAAGAACACTACAATATTAGGTATGCACGTGTTAATATAAATATGCAGACTAGTTTATTAATATAATTTATGCATCAAGAAATCTGTATGCATTTTCCATACATATTTACATCGCAATCACTCTGTAATGCGATTTATTAAATATGGAAACATTTGACAACTCTCCTTTAATATTCATTTTTAATCTCACTAAAGGACGACTTTCCAAGACCTCATATCTCAAAATGTTATGGAAGCCCTTTTAACGCCGTTTATTAGCAAATATAATACTTATTAAGGTATCATGTGGAAATTGCTCACAACTCAAATATTCATCTAAATAAAATTGCGAGCAAAGCTGATACATGATAATTTCAATTATTTGCTAATAAATAAGTTCTCAGTTTCAGTGGCGACTCGTGGCTAAAATTAGTGCTGCTCCAGGTTTTTTTCCAGAGAGCACAACACACGCGTAAAAAAAACTATCTTCCACCAGCACGCTGGAGTCGGCACTGCAGGGGCAATAGTGCTTCCTCTTCCTCAACAACAGTCAAACCACACGCCGCTGAAACTGTGAAGCGCACAGTTCCATAGAAATATTTTTTATAATTAACTGTGAGGTGGCTACTGACATTAAGCTTAAAGATTATAATATATTGTGCAAGTATAAAGAAAAAATACTTATTACATTAAATGTTATCGATAATATCAAGTGGAAATAGGGCGTGCTTGCAGTACCACAGTGCCCATACGCGAGGCGCCACTGCTCAGTTGTTTAACCTTAATTATTATTCTATGCTATTTTAATTATTCTGTTATTTCTAGAGCGATGGCTTTTATGAAGACTATACATAATATAAAATAATTATTAACTATTTATTTTAAGAAAATTATATATCTTCCGTAAAGAGATTTTTTGTGGTCTAGTTGGTAAACATGCTCTAGCTCGCGGTGGAGGTTGCGTTCTCGAATTCTGCAGTTGGATGAGAAATAAATGCGGGACTTCATATTCAAAGGGTTAAGTGACCAAAACAATCAAATTTCGTAAATAATAATCTGCCAAGACACGTTGTCGCATATTGAAAGTCCATGTGCTCTACGTCCAGATTGTACATGATTGACAAATTGTAAAATTATACATACACTAAATATAGACACAACTAATACTGTTCTGACAGGTAAGAACTGGAAATCTGTAACATTTTTATCACAGTTTTAGTTTTAAACATCGTGATCTTAGAAAATTGGTTAAAATAAACAAATTAACTAGTTCTCAGAGTGATCGGCGTTTTCATGTTGCGTATTATTATTATTATTCGCTGAGAGCTTAAAATGCGCCCTTCGGAATGAGATGGCGCGAGTTAGATTCTCTCCACCTGCAGGACTTCCTAATTGTAGTGCTGAATAGCCAATTGGTTTACAGCCAACCGTCTGAAAAGGTATATCACGCCTTTAACCTGGAGTTGCTATCATCGCACTGTTGAGATTCATTTGTCCACTTTCGAAGTATTATTTCATTGGATTTTTTTATTATTCGTTTGATAAACAAAAGCTCATCGAGAGCGTAGAGGTTAACGTGCACGCCTTCCATCCGGGGAGTGTAGGACAAATTACCACATCTGCTGTATTTAAAAAAATCTGAAAATGCTGGCCTGAATGCACATTGGTTTTGGCAATTGTCTGATAACTAATTCTCGCAAAAAAATATCTGTCAAGACATGATTGTGAAAATCTATATAATCCACATTCACAGCGGACATCTTCAAACTGCGTATATTTATTTGCTCCACTATCGTAGCGAACATGAGTGTGAGTTACAAGTATTTGTATTTTGATTTGTGGTATTTATAAAAAACAAAACCACTTTCTTCGCGTATTATAATATATTCACCCCATACAACAACACCTGTTATAGTCCAACTGTTCCAAACACTTGCTGTTCCTCTTCTCTACCAATGTTATGATTGTATAGAGACGTACTTACTTTTGATCCGCTCTGTTGCATCCGAAACTAACGGCCAATTTCGACCGTTGGCTTTGTTTAAGTCAGGTGTATCATATTTACGATCCGAGCACCAAATCTGACCCAACATCCAAATCCGAATGTTATGAATTACCCTTATTAGTCTAATCAGCAGTTGGACCCATCAAACCACCTGACTTAGCCATCACAAAATCCACTACCATTCTCTGTTTAACGAAATTATAATTATTAAAATATCGAAGTAACGTAAGTCTAGGGTTTCGATATTTGAAGCTATTATTTTATTTTTTAATAAAGTTTTATTATGTCTTTTAATATAAATACTAGATAGATCTATTAATGGTATGTGGAATATATTTTTAGGCTAGAAAAAAAGTCAGTAGTCATGCCAATACGGAAGGCAGCGGTTTCATAAAATCGCATTGGTTTTTGAAATCTTCCAATTGAGTGAGTTCAGATGAATTTTTTATATACATTTTAAGAGTAGAATCTTCTAAATATGCCCTCCACCTATCCACCTCGCCTTACACCTGATCCTGATCAAGCGTATCCCGGAGATCTGATATCGAAAAATGATTTACATAATTTATTCGACGGGAATGTCCCGGGAGTAAATAAATATAAATTACCAACAACCTAAAGTTCCCACGTACTCAAATGTGCTGAAATACTATAAAATAGGATCTGTCTAACTTCCTTGCTAGGCTTTCTTATGTATTATTTCTCAAATTCTCTTACTACTGTCGATAACTGGTGTCTGGATATTTACAATCAAGCGTGTCCGGATATTCAAAATCTGCTGATCGATTTATTACTTTTATTGTTTGCATTAAATAATAATTAAATACAATTCGCGTTGTTATGTTGAGTTTCCCTGTTTCAAAGCATAGCTTAACCGGCGGCGTTCACTTCCGTTTCCGATTAACACAAGAGGGAGAGCCTTCGTATGACGTAAATGAGTATTTTTGTGTTTGGCGAATTTTGTGCGTAATTTTGTAACTTCCAATGTTTATGACATATTGGTTATTATAAAATCACAAGAAATATGTACATGATTTTCATAATATCTAAATATGTAGAAATATTCTTGGCGGTATATATTTACTTCGATTTTTTGAGGCTACATTATAATTTGTGTCTTTAAAAACTTTCGGGTTTATCATGACTTCGATCCCAACATCATTACTAATACCATTGTTGTAAACGGAGTACCTGATCTCACCTATCTAACCTAAGTGAGATAACTATTGAATATAATCAAAACGAATTGAAATTTGTAAAATTGCCCATGAATTATTACATATTTGAATACCAAATTTTCACATTTCACCATCTTACAGTCAATGTTCGCTCTCTAAATAAATATAAATACACTAGATTCGCTTCCAAAGTGTAGCATGTGGATCTATAGAGTGTGAAGAAATCCTCCGCGAAAGTGGAGTACATATATTGATCTTTGCAATGTGAAAACGTCTTGACAGATTATTTTTAACAAGAATCATTTGTCAGAGGATTGCTCATTCGTTGGGCATTCGGTCCTGTATTTTTTATTTTTTTTAATCCGTCAGATATGGGAATCAAACCTGCGTTTCCTGGATTGCTCGACGCGTACGCTAACCTGTACGTTACCGGGCAGATAAACTATCATACATATGTGTTGTGTCTGTTTATCACAAGAAATTCTCCCAAACGGTAAATGATAGCGCCATTAAATTTCCACATGTCATTTTGGCTACCATTTCTAGCTAACTCTAACTGTTATATTTTCAACTTTTAACATTATCACCGATGTAAGTGTTGAATCAAATTTGTAACGGATGTATGAAATCAATGTGAATAAATGATGAGTTTGAATATATCCCAAAACAAAGCCGGGTAATAAAGTTAGTAAATTATACAATTTGAATCAACTACTGCAGCTATTTTTTAAGCTTTGAAGTAAAATTAAAACTATTATATAAACGATGGAGTGTAAAATATGTAATGTGATGTTGGTGTGACGTTCACACAATATTGCATTCGTTTGTGAATATGCAATTTGGCACCTGCCATCTGCTGGCATATTCTGGCGATTTCGTACTCAGATAAGTAAGCTACCATCGTAATACTTAACAGGTGAAAATATATTACGAAAGATTCCCCCTGTCGGAAATTACTGGTTTTTATAGCGTTAATGTCGATATTCCAGTTAATAAAAACATTTTTGTCTTTGGTCTCTTGAAGACTAACGTTTTTTATTAAATTAACAAAGATTACAGCATTTTAATTAGCTCATAATTCGTATTTAAGAGCCAAATATTAAAAAAAAAATTAAGATGCAGAATTAGATGTCTGTTTAGTTGAGAAATTGGTCGAAAACTGGAAGTAGTTAAGTAGAAAACGTCCAAGCCGCAATCTATTGATTAGGACAAAAACGCGATTGAAATTTTTCAGAAACAATGTAAGATTTAGTATGTGGTTTATATTACTAAGACTATTCTATGAGATTTAAATACTTACATGGCATTTAATACATTTTTTCTGATTACTAGAATATTGGAAAACGTACTACTCTAAAAGTAATTGAATGTTTTGTAGGTTAGACGTCTTCTGCTAATCAAAATTCTGATCGTTTTGTACTTGGAATTTTATTGATATTAAATTAGTCTCTGCACATAAAATTTTGGAGATGGTTATATTTAGTGCATTTTTTGTTTATAAATGAAACAATACATACATCGATACAATACAATACAACAATGTATACGTATATTTAATGAAAAAATGTTTGAAATTGGTATTGTGATAATTATTATAATTTAGAATAGGTATGGTCAAAAGCATATTTGTAATTAAATAACCTTATATTTAAACTTGAAATTCGAAAACGTTTAAACGAGATGGACGTTTTGTAGATATTATTTTTCCTAAATTGTTAGTATGCGGGTTAGAAAAAACAGCGATTACTTCTTCCGGGTGTATATTTCTGATTGGGTGTCTTTCTCATATCAAAGTATAAATGTTTTCAAAGCATTGTATGCAATAAAATAAAAGATTTCAATTTGTGGCCTGGACGTCTTCTGCTTAACTACATCCAACTAATTATCGTTAAAAAACTGCCAACAATAATTATATCTTGACGATATCATAATACATACAAATATCCTCCATTTAAAAAGAGGTCACCTTCACACAATTGAGGTCCATATTCTCCACTTTCAAAGCGGACATGATAAATAAATATATAAACAGTACATATCGTCGCCGTCAAGGAAAAATACACCGATTGCGTTTTTTTGTCAAATTCAAGATATAATAGATTTGTATAAAGGGAAAAAACCCATATGTATTAATTTGGAACTGAAAAAATCTAAAATTGACCAATTACCAAACTAAAGCCACTCACTTAAGTTTTGAGGTTATTTAGTAAAAATTTAACTGTGTGGATGGATAGCTATGCTGTATTTTGATGTCATAAAAAATCGATTCTAGTAGTCTAAAGTAAAGAATTTAGACGACTCGTTTTTTGTATTGGTATATAATCGGAATTGCAAGCTGTCAAAATGAAATTTGATCAGTTAAAAAATAAATGAGAAGATGTCTGTTGCACAATTTTACAATTATTGTGCTTAATTTGTATAATAATTTGCTATAATTGCATTTATTTATATTTACAGTTTAGACCCAGCTGAATTGCAAATAATTAATACACGTTTCAAATTAGTAACAAAAATAGATCGAATTACAATTTTCTTCAAAGATTATTATTTTTTTAATATGGCAATTTTCACGGCAGATTTCGCTTTGAATGCAGATTCCAAATTCAAAAGTCATAGATCATTTTATTAATAGTTTATTGACCATGCATTATAATGAGAGGATATATTTTGTTACAATGGGTATCTTCTACGTCAGTATTGGTAGGTGATCACAAAAAATGGTTACCCATAGAGAGATTGTCTTAATGCTAGTGGAACTTTCGGGTCAGTCCGATGGATAGCTAAAGGTTATTTATTACATGTTACAGAAGACATAGACGAAGCCTTTATATTGAATCTACTAGACATGATGGCGCAAGATGATATTCATGAGAGAGCAGTTATGGATTTTGTAAGATTTCGTATTATTTTATGAATATGAATATTTTAAGACGTTCGTAATGTTTATTTAAAAACATAGAAAACATTATATTCAAATACTAATTAAATTTAAATAATATAAATAAAATTAAATCAAACAAATATTAATTAAAATTGCCTCCCTAATATCTTTGAATTTTCTATTTCTTCATATTAGACCGCACAGTCTGGTAAGGCCTCTAGTGTTCCTTATAGCATCTTAATTAAAATATAATTGAAAAAAGAAGCCTTCAATATAATATTTCTAATTACGATATTTGTCTTCCCAGTAGCGTAGAGGTTAGCGTGCCGCAATCCGCAAATGCAGGACTGGATACCCATTGGATTGAGACAATTCACCCATCCGACAATCATTGGTTGATTAACGATTCTCGTGAAAAATGGTCTCTCATGGTGTCTTCGCACTGTGGAGATACATATACTACACTTTCGGAGTGAATATCTTCCCAATGTAGATCCATATGTTCCACTTTCAGAGCGCACAAAGTATATAAAAATACATTTATAAAGACAGCTTACAAAAAAAAAAAAAAAAAACATACAAAACAAAGAATTAAATTCATCTCTGACTGAAAGCAGCAGCTTCCAAGAGTCAGTCTAAGGTATAAGATGAATGACATTGGATAAGTGTAGAACCATATTATATATTCTTGTTGTAATAGGACTACGGCTGTGTAATAATCGTAGTCTAACCATTATTTTCTATAAAAAGGTTGGTGATTGCCCAATTCTTACCACGTAAAAAAATGTACTGGAAGTAATTATTTCCCCTCCAACGTGCAATTTTTAAGCCGTTATGCATAAAAAATTTGATATTATTAAAAAGATTTTTTTTTATATTATTAGAAGGATAAAATAATATAAAAGCTAGCTATTGAACCGTATTATAAGATTTTTATAAGGAAGAACCTCTTATTCACTGAGACTGTTAAAGGAACAAATAATATTCGATACTGGTCGAATTACACCCCTTTATTTAATATTTCTATTTCGTCGAAAAAACATGTAAACGTGGTGTTGCATGTTCGCAAATGTACATAAGACATATTCATAATATAATCATTCCACACCTGTAAGTATATGTTATCCATCTGCAGTGAAATATGTTAAACGGCTGCATTTCCATTGAAAAATGTTTTCTTTACGCATTATTAATTTGAAACAATAGTCGCGTGTCTATGGTCTGTTACTCCATCTTGCTTCATTTTTGATTGATTGTCAAAATCAGTTACAGTGATTAATCTATAGGCAAATGAACAAGGAATGATCTATGCTGTTATATAATTATGGTTATAAATCCCGTATTCAACAATGAATATTTGCTCTTTAAAGACATTATCCGCGTTGATAAACCTCTACTAGATGGCTTAAAATTGTATTAGTTTTCTTTACGTTTTAGTTATCTGTGGCTTCAAATTGGACCGGGTGGCTGGTCCTTTATTACTTGCCTCAAATCGGTTCAATCCATAACGTTCCTTCTCTACTCCTTTTTATACCATGTACGCTCCTAACGTAGAGCATATGGATCGACACAGTGTATTATAAGATACTATCCACTCCGAAAGTGGAGTATGTGAAGACGCCTTGACAGATTATTTTTCACGAGGATTGTTTGTCAGACAATTACTCAACCCAATGGGCATCCAGTCCTGCATTTTCTGATTATTGGGGATAGGGATTCGAACCCGCATTCCCTGGATTGCTAGGCGCACACGCTACCACCTACGCTATCGAGGAAACAAATTAGTTAATACATTGGAAAATAAGTCATTCACATTTTAAAAGACTTAGTTGCTATATCGATTTTGTAGCCACGTAGACCAATTATTATTTTCTACATTTACATAACTGACTTTGAAATATTTCAAATCTTGTCTTACACCTAATAAATCATCATTATAGGTACATTATTTTCAACGGTTGCCATTAATTTCTATGTAATCCACATGAACTGTATCTGAACTATGAAGAAGATGTTTTACAAATCATACATTAAATGGGCCGTTAAAAAACTTATACGTGTTCTATTATAGTAAAAATAAAACTAGTTCTTTAGTTGATGATTAACAAATTCGCTTAAAATACGGAATATATAGATTTTCACCATGCGAAGACTTATCTAGACATATGGACACTAAAATTAATTTGACAGCTAATAGTTCAAGCGTTGGGTATCCAGTAGTGTATATTCGAACTTTATAAATCCAGGTTTTTAACATACGCTTATCTCCGTCACCAGGAATACATTGGCCTGTCAAACGTGTCTTAAATGACGCTGTAAACAATTTTTTGACAGCAACATTTGTTCTTGAAATCCACGGTTCATTTGAAGTTCCATGAAGTATTACACTATCTCAAATCAGCTCAGTTGGAATGAATAAATATTCAATATGTAGTACGTTTGAGTAAGTAAAAATGCATCAATTAAAATCTCCTTTAATTCAAATAATCAGATCTGTATACGACACGCCATTTATCAGTAATTCCAATCCCTAGTCTGCACATTTCGAAGTTTGTCTAGCGTCATGCAGATAATCAAATTCAACTCAAAGAGCTTTCCGATTTAACAGCCAATTTCTTATTTTAACATGCAATGCACGTCGTCCTGTACAATAGTTACTTAATCTAATATATAAAAGTCAAAATATGTATGTTCGTTCGTTCGTTCGTTTGTCC
>JAGVSQ010001854.1:0-17999 GCA_022683975.1 Rhyacophila evoluta | reverse complement strand
GTGTCAAAATCAGAAATTAAAAAAAATATATTTTTTATTAAATAATTACTGTTAAAGTTGTTATTATTATATTTTATAATTTTAACTCATAGTACTGATAATCGCTTATGTTAATTTAAAGTTAGTGTCCCGATAAATTATTTTATAATAATCTACTTTGTATTGTTTGTACAAATGAAATAATCGGATAAATACTGTTTATATGCATTATCAATCTGATTATGAACTATGTATCATTATAGACTGAAGTGTTATAGTTGATCAGGATCTGTATCATTACTTAAATACTGATTATTTCAATGGAAAAATATTTCATCTTCACTACTTTGCATTAGTACTCTTGATAAGTTGGTTTAAAATAAGAGTTTGCTATATTAAAATATATTACTGCACAATTGTTTTTATTTTGACCAGTAGCGACACACATTACCGTAATACTACGTATCTTGAAAGTCTATGAAAATGGATGAATGCACATTGAAAAGGTTTTTTAAAATAAAATAATGAATTCACAAAAAACACACTTATGCATAGTTATACTCATGTCTACTTTTTTAAATAGAAATAGCTGTCTTTAGAACAAAATTTAATCTATATCATAAGGTAATATCCTTTCACAATCATTAAATAGAACCAATACCCATTCATCGTAGTAGCTTAAGTTTCTAAATTTATTGACTTATACTTACAAGCAATTGGAGATTAATTTTAGCATATTAGGTTGTATTTGGCAATCCATCAATCAACTTACATCTTTTTTTTTGCTTATTAGCATAATGATACACTATTGAGTCAGCTATGGGGGGGGGGGGGGGGGTCATAAAGCCATGGAAAGTCTTGCATAAAGGTATAAATATGCAATCTATTTGCATTTAACTCGGGCAGTTAGAGTAATATTTCATGACACTTGGATTA
The DNA here is from genome assembly GCA_022683975.1 of Rhyacophila evoluta. Taxonomy (NCBI): domain Eukaryota; kingdom Metazoa; phylum Arthropoda; class Insecta; order Trichoptera; family Rhyacophilidae; genus Rhyacophila; species Rhyacophila evoluta. The sequence goes on along the minus strand of JAGVSQ010001854.1, from coordinate 17,084 downwards.
TAGTGTCCTATTCTTGAATATCAAGATAAAGTCCATTGGGATCCCTGTCACATAACAGAGTACAGTATATCAGAAGTATCAGTATCTATTTTAATATATGGTAAAAGTGTCAATGATCTCAAAGGATTTCAAATGAAAATAAAAGCAATAGATAAAAATAATTTTATATTTCAATTTTGAACGGTAAGTAGGTAGTAGCAAAGCAAATGTCAATACAATATTTGTTATTAATAAAAATCAATATAATACAGTAGGTCATTATGTACAAATTGTAATTTTAAAAATTATAGATAATGGAAACTTTGGATCGTTCTTACACAATACATATATATTTACTTACGCTTAACATTAAAATCAGTCCGTAATATTTATCAGATCATACCCGATCGTATTCATTTTGACTGTCGATATATTTCAAATCGAGAAATTTATAGGTACAGTTTATTTATTACTTATTACTTAAAAAATTAAATAAGATCTAAACCGATTTTACGAATAATTATTGGATAAAAAACTCAAACAACTGAGATCGTAACATTGATACCTAAATTTCCATTATCAGCAAAGAGCTGCGCTAATGACGTGTCAAATACAAGACAGTCCGAGTTCATGATGGCTGAAGAGACTCCTTCGTGTATAGAGCGTGGCATGGCTTCCCAGGTGAGACGTCTTCTGTGGCCGTTCAGTTCTAATCTGTAGGCGAAGTTTTCTGCTTGTTTTCTAGACCCTATCAACTGAACTATGGCAAAGAACTGTTGATGTCCATCAAACTTTTCTTGCTTTTCCAAAACTAACATGAAATGATGAGTGAAACACGACTGCATCATTACCCAGTCGACAGCGCCAGGTAAATTTATATCAGTAGCGAGAAACACTATGTCTTCGCCTTGCAGAGTTGTGATACTTTTGTGCGACATCATGAGATGCGGCATCACTTGTTCGAGGTTTCCTTGCCATTTACAAGAAGCGCCAGGACAGGGACAGGTATAAGGTCTGAATTCACATATTTCTTCATGCTCTGCTTTCTCTGTGTGCACCAGTGTCACAGTACAGCCGGTTCCAGAATGCTTGCACGGAAACATCACATTGCTGGCCACTCTTTCCATAGCTAGGTTTCGAATGTTACCTAGAGGTCCTCGGCATGTGGGGCAGCATGTTAGTTTCGGCCGGCAGCTGGAGCATACTAGGTGTCCACTCTGGCATTGAAGAATCGGTGGCAGCACGTAGTCGAAACATACCGGACACTCGAAAAGGGACGCAAGATCAGCTGTTGCTGACATTGCTGTTGGAACGTTGACTATGCTTGATACCCCGGCCACAGAACACCCTGAACCGCTAGCTCCTCCGCGGCGTTTAGTGTTTGTGCTCATGTCACTGTTACGCGTTCATAGAAAATCAGTGACTTCCTCTGACACCACTTAGTGTGAAATGGAATGCAAGCACTCTTTAATGGTAATTTACGATGCATGCAATTTTTAATTAAAATTTGATATGGTCGTCCCTTCAGATTGGTTCTTATAATACACCGATCAATAATTATAGCTATCGAAACACATCGAAAATGAAGTGGCTGGACAGTATCCTTCATAAGTAATGTCTTTCGAAATATTTCTTTCTCCCATCACACACAATTAACACGATACATAAAACTTAGGAAGAAGAGCTTTTCAAAGCTATAAGTGATCGGACGTTAACATATTATTATTCCCTTCGATTGAAGGAAGAGAATAATAACAATATTAACGTAATAGAGCGACTAACTCGAATATCTATTATTCTCTGATTGTAACTGTGGATCTACGACAGTATCAGAGGAATAAAAGTGAATTGGCATACGAACATTGCCAGACTACGAAATACATGTTAAAATAAGTGGAATACTACCAGAGTTGTGAAAAAGTGTAATCCTTCAAAATAATATGTATATTTTTCCTGATTACTTTATAGAAAATAATTACAGCGTAAATGAGAGCTTTGAATGACAAAATAAATGGAATACGAAAATAGATTAAACTATTATAAAATCTACCCTACGTTTATATTATCTTCAACAGCCAAATTTGTAAACGCACATATTTTGCAGGTCACAGATTCAAATCTAAAAGTCTCATAAAACAATAAAAATGCAGGACTAGACGTCCATATTCTCGGTAGCTAAGGTTTTACGTGCGCGTCTAGCAATTCAGAGAATGTGAGTTCGATTTCCACATCTGTTGGATTAAAAAAAATCCAAAACTGCAATATTGGATGCCCAATGGGTTGATCAATTGTCTACCAAACAATTCTCATGAAAATAAATCTATCATGACGTTTTCTCATTGTGAATATTCACATACTCCACTTTTGATGTGAATATTTTTACATTGTATAGATACACATGTTCCACTTTAGGAACGAACATGGTACAAGAAGAAGAAGAATATATTGAAACTTTATTGTACTAAATATTTTCGAAGTTCATCACTTTTATGAAAAATTTCTTTTAAATAATTGTTTTTGTGCTGTCCAATTCTCTTCGATCCATTTCCTAGCCGCTATTATTATAGCCTTGTAATACCGACAACAAATGTCAAAATCAAACGTCAAAATAAATAAGCATTTGGGGTTGTTGAAGCGTGGGCTTTTTATTAGATTCTAAATGTAATCATGAATTGTACACATGGATGGTTCTTTGTATATTTTCTGATTATATCATGTTTTTCCTCTAGAGTCTATGGATCAGTTGGAGATCAGACTCCATTCTTCAAAAAATGCTGGGAAACTTGCGGAAATAATAACTGTACTGCCGGTAAGAACATAACTGAACTAAACTTAAAATATTCGCACTCTAAATTATGGTTTACTAGTAAAATATCATTTTGACTATTATTAATAATAGTTGAATAGAACAATATTTTATTATGTACTATGTGTAATAAGAACTTCAAAGTATGTCCTTATCTTATTTCTTTGTTTTCGACGAAGATGTTTTGATTTCAGACAAGATATTTTTTATCATGCTTCCTTCCAGGCATGTGAGACATATAAATTTCCAGTTTGTGGAGATATATTTTGACAGAAGATTTTGTGCAGCTATGGAACTTGAAGCATACTTCTACATTTTATAACTTATTATTAATGTATTTTATTCCAGATGGAAGCACATACAAACCAGAATCCAAAGTCATTCAGCCACCAATAAACAAATTACTTTTGTGGAAATGCTCTGATGAATGTAAATATGAGTGTATGTGGAAAACTGTTGATGCTTTTAAAGAACGTAAATGGGAAACCCCTCAGTTTTTTGGCAAGGTAGGAAAATCGTCCTTAGTTTTGATAGTTTGTGATAAATCTTATTAATGTTGAACCTTAAATTAAAATAATTTTTTTGCAGATTTTTACAAGCAGATGTTGTTATCAAATAATCGTAGTTTTCATAATGGTGTGAAAACCATATAATGATCGAGCTAACTAACTATATTATTATAGTTGATAGTTAAATATACATTTATAAAATCGGATTTCTACTCATTATATCTTATTGTGACAAAATTATCATTGTATATTATTCAAACATGTTGATGGGCTTGTAAATTTCGAGATAGAAAGTATGATATGAAATCAAGAACCATTTGATCTGTTATTTTTTATTGATTGCTATTATGATAATGCTTTTATTTTTACTGCAGTCAATTTTATGAGTATAGATATAAATGTGATTAACATTCTTTCATACTATGGAGATCTAATTATCTATGATGAATATTTATTTTAATTTCTGTTTACAGTGGCCATTCATTAGAGTATTCGGGATTCAAGAACTTGGATCAGTCATCGGATCATTATTCAATTTATTAGTACACATCTTTCATTACTTCCTTTTACGGCAACAAATCTCAAAAAGACATCCCCTATTTTGGCTGTGGCGAGTATTTTTCCTGGTAAATGTTATTTCATTTTCTTAGCATAAAATATTTATGGAATATTAAAATTTTTCTAAATTATCATTGTTTTTTAAGTTCACAAATAATACCTAGAAGAATTGTAATGTTACAGATTTTAGGAAAACATTATGACTGAATTTTTTTATTAATTTTGCTATTTAAATTTCAGATATGTTTTAATGGCTGGATATGGTCTACTATATTCCACACTCGCGATACATATTTCACCGAATTTATGGACTATGCTTGTGCATTTTCTATGGTCTTGGTTGTGTTCTATTGCTTTGGAATGAGGTAATTATTAATTTATCTTACATATCCCTAAGCTGTTTAAAACAACATGATCACCTAAGTATGAAATCCTTTACAGCTCTCAACTCTTAGTCTAAGATTACCAATCATTTTTTGTTTTTCTTCATTGATTGCAAATGACATAGGATGATGACTTATAAAATACCCAGAATTTACTCTGAATTCCTTAATTTCGTGTCAAAAATCTAATTGAATATTATATATCTGTCAGATCTCCCACAATTTTGATGGGAGGGATAGGATTCCAAGTATAAAATCACGAAAACCCCTATCGATATCCTTCATGTCCGTGATAATGTTAATACTGTTTCAGGGTTTTACATGGAAAATCACAAGTATGGGGCTTGATTTTTACTGGAATGTGCTTGTCATACTACTTCAATCACGTATATTACCTATATTCAGGAAAGATTGACTACGGTTATAATATGGCCGCTAATATTGCTGCTGGTGAGTTAAAATCATACTAAAGCTATCATTATAACTTAGGATTTTTGTTACTACAGTACAATCTATGATAAACAAGGTATATTATTATGTATTATGTCACAGATTGAAACATTGTTGCAGTATAAAAACTGATAGGTTGAGCGATTAACTGTCAGCTAGTTCTCGTCACCATCAATATAAATAAATTTTTGATGTATTAGGGTAACTAGTGACAATGAGGAGATATCAATACTAAACATTTTATGTAAATTATTCATAATTATAAAGCTATAAAGAACAACACTATAAAGAAAAAAGCCACAAAGATGATTACTTCACAGTGTCTAGGGACAATCTCAGCCCAAAAACAGCATATAAAAATAATCTTTTCACTATATCTAATATTATATATATCCATTCTGTAATTCTCTTAGGTACTCTTGGTGGTGTTGGATGGCTTGTTTGGAGTTGTGTTCAATGGTGGAGAGGTAAACGCTATGTATGGCGTTGCATAATGTTTGTGGTTCTCTCAGTTATGACAACACTATTGGAGTTATGGGATTTCCCTCCACGTTTCGATTTTTGGGATGCGCATGCTATTTGGCATTTATCAACTGCTCCCTTACCATATTACTTTTATAGGTGAGTTTACAGATTTTTTAAAGAAAATTATAGAATTAACAACTCTTTTTTCATTAAGGTAAGTTAATTATCAGCAATCAACCAATTCTTGAGAATCATCATGCAAAATAGATCTGGTATATAAAATTTAAAATAAATATATCAATGTAAATGAAATAAAATTATCATTGTCACATCTCATATAATGGGATTGAGCAGGAACAGGAAACACCTCTGTGTAAAAAGTTTTTTCATCCCTGTAGTGTTTCTAAAACGATTTAAAAGGAAAAGAAACTATCGTAAATTTAAAAAAAGGCACTTATCATATTTGTAAGTGCCCTTGTGTGGTGCACATTTCATATTCATATACAGTGCAGTGCTGGGACTTAGTAAAGAAGAAGACTCAGTATTAACCGCCTATTTAGTCATTTGACAAAATATCTTCTTGTAAATGTAATAATAGATTCATTTATTTTTGCTATTAAAATAAATATCTTTTTAGATTATATGTAATGTAGAATATATTCGTTATTATGTATTAAAATGGTAAATTAATGTATTATATTCATATTTTCTTCAAGGTTCATTATCGATGACTGTAACCAAATGAGAAAGAAGACAGCTTAAGCAGCTGCTACTATTGGTTTTATTTCAAGTTACTGCCGCAATGAAGGAGTGATATTCGTTAATTCCAAAATAGCATATTTATTCTTAGTGTATCCAATGATGGAAATCCATTTTTTCGAATAATCATGTACACAATAATATCACTGCCATATTTGAGGGCTATTGAAATTACAGTCCCTATAACCTAATTCATCTATAAATCTTATTGATTTTCTTTGTTTTTAATGTCTAAATAGAAATTACAACTCTAAGCTATGTTCCAAAAAATTTTACAAGTCTCTATTCATCTATAATAAAGCAATAAGTTAGTCCAAAGATAAGAATGTATGGTTTTTGAGGTGAATAATGATAAAAGGTACATTTTGAGTAACAGATTCATTATTGAACTCAATGATATTTTGATCCTTTGCATTCGAATACACTTGCTATGACGACATTGCAGTTTTTCTCATTGTAATAATTTCATGCCATAGCGACAGCATTTATCATTCTGAACCATTCAATTTTTCTATCTATTATACCATTTATCCATTCTTCAAGAAAAATACTGAAATTGTATCCTAATGCAAATATGATATTGACTGAAAAATGCTTAAGAGTGTAAAGGGTTAAAGTTGCTTTTAAGTGAAACTATTACTTTTTTTATACAGTTTACTCTCAATTTATTAGGGCGTAGAATTAAAAAAAAATAATGAAAATATTGAAAATTATAAACTGATCATCCTTGCTTTACTATTAACAGATTATAATCACTGTGAAGAAAAGGGTCATCTGTGAAATAATAATATTATCATTTGATGTTGTTCAATACAACAAGTACAACAATCAAATTTAATTGTCAAACATACTTTTGCCATGGTTTATGTGAATCTAACTGTCCGAAATGACCATTTTCTATTTTTTTACCGCGGTTAATCCACTCTGCAACCCTGATGAGTTGAAAGCTAATTGTATTAGTGTATTGTTTTTGAACAATCTTACTAATGATGAAACTGTTCACTTAAAAGTGTATGTACAGAATGAAAGATTAAGAATTATTGTACTTATGACATTTGGTATGAATTGAATTTTTTACTGATACCAAAGCTAGAAATAATAAATGTTTATTCATTCCATATTTAATTCTTGTACCTTGTATCACTAAATAATAGTGATAATGTATAAATTAGTCATTAAGGCTTAAATAATGTGCCTGTGAAGTTTGCCAGTATCCAAAATGTAGTCACTAATTTGTAGTATTTTTTTTTATTAAATATGTAGAACATCAAAACAATTGTCTTTTAATTAATTTTTTAAGCTATCCATATCATTTTTCTTCAATATATCATCAGTATGCACACTATACCCATCGATAATGTGTTTATTTTCACTTATTCAATGTTCTTTACTTCCACAGAAAATATATTTTTTATGAATTAGATGTTTTCGATATAATTACAAATTAATTTAAATCCTGCTTTATTTCAGAAAATGATTATCTGCAGTTCTGAAAAATTATCTGAAATTTCGTCAGTAGCTTATTTATCACTCGCAAATTTTACCCACACAATGTGAATTCATTTTGGAAAATAAAAAAAATACTGCGAGGTGGGTGATTTAATTCCTGAAAACCACATTGCAAAATAACTTCCTTCTAACAGCAACTGCAGAATACACTGGCATGTTGTCATGGAATAATTTCATTCATCAAGATTTAGGTCTCAGCAATGTTTTTCTTATTTAAAAGACGGAACCCATTAACTTTTGGCCTTACTACTTATACACATAAAAAAACATCTCTCATCAAATCTCTTTATCTCTCAGAAATAAAATTCATTTTTTATTTACAAGTACAGAAAACTGTATGTGATTTATTAGGTATACTATAAATCATAAGTTAAACCTATCTAAAATAGAATTATAAAATTATATATTAATTCTTGTACACAAAAAAGCAGTGATACGTACATTTATAATAAATTTAATATGAATGATAGTAATAAGCATTATTGAAGGTTAGTACATATTACACCATGGTCACGTAACATCTTTAGGTAATCGCATTAGTTGCTAATAATTACTAGTAAGCTCATGTTAAGATAGTTATTTTAACAATAAACAAGCCATAATAAATACTATGTTTATATAAATATATAAGTAACTCATCAAAGTTTGTCCCCAGTGTAAATTAAAAATACTTTAAATGAAATATTCAAGTAAGTCACAAATGAGATAGAAATTTTTACATTTGTACGTATTTACTTTTAATAAAACAAGTGTTAGTTTTAAAACGACTTCAAAAAAATAATTAACACTTCTAATGTCGTTGTAACTGATAAGTCTCAATACTGTGAATATATTATTAAAAAATGGATTACATATTATTTTTCAGTAAATACTGCTTGAATTGTGAAATATTTTACCCTAAGTGCAAAAAGAAAAACTTTCAAGAGCATCAAGTTTTCCACGTCACAATGGAATGTGCATTTTGATTGGGGATTCAAACTCGCAATCTATAGAACAGAAAAGTAGTACGCTAATCATTCATTCACATAGTTTAATTACATGCATTAATTTATCATGAGTTGTATAAGAATTGAAATTATATATCGTGTATACATGCTGCAAATGCCTCAAAGCGCTCTTGGTGAAAATAAACTTGATTCTTTGCCGTTATGCATCTAGGACAAAAATATGCAAACAGACCGCAAAAAATTTAAGCTATGTTTAAAAATGTTGCTTAGTGAAAGTTTAAGGGAAAAATCATTTAGTAACTGAAAACTTAAATTGAAAAAAAAAATATTTGAATTTCACATGTTCGCCATGGTGACATCTATTATGATGATTATATGATGAAAATTTAAATGGTGTAGTTCCTGTTATGACTTGAGTACTTTATACTAACTGATAGAAGCTACTTAATAATACTCTTGAACCTCTAAGCTAGAGGTAATTTATATCTATTTTGCAGTGTACACATATTTTTTATGTAACGAATTAAACAGAAGACAAGCCAATTACAGTGGGATGATTTATGGTCCTTCAACTTGGTTTCCTGCAAGCAACATTTATATTGTGAAGCCCAAAAAAACATTTTTATTCATAAAATTTCTCATTTAAGTTCCTTAAGAAATAATAAATGTAGGTTTCACCATATTCACATAAAGTTAAATTTATTCCTGTATCTGTTTTGACTTAAAAGCTATTAAGCTAAATATTTTATGAGAGTCGAATCATCTATAATAAAAAAAAATTAGTAGCATCTTTGCAAAAAATAGTCATTTTTAATTGCATGTCGCAAATTAAATAATTTCCTAAGCTAATAAAAATACAATTGTGCAAAATTTTATTACCAATATTTATTTTAATACATTTTGTTATAGTTAGCATATTATTAATTTAGTCAATATATTTTAATATATAAAGGAAAATAGAACTATCATAATTTTTTTAAATTTTGTATGGTCTCTTGTGCATAATATTATCAATATATAATATATAAAAAGAAAAAACAAATAAAAAATATTATCTATAAATAATATAAATGACTAGTAAAGGACGAAGAGGCAAATTATTATCAGTAAATTAGAGATTGATATTTTTTGTATGCAAAGAATGACAGCAGCCTAATTATCAATTTTTCCACATATAGTAAGGTATGCATGCACTGCATATAGGAAAACCTCATTAATTTGCAAACACAAAAAGACAAATCAACATTTTCACTTCATTCTGGAACATATGATCCTTCCTTCATGGGCTGAGAATATTTTATAGACTGAAGATGATTGAGCAGTTATTATTTGTTTAAAATATTGAATAAATACAAGACTCAAACATGTAAATTCAATTACAATTCTCAATCGCAAGTGCAAAACTAGTGAAGAAAAGAAAATCAAAACAAAAATATGATATAATAATGATGAATATTATTAGATTTTTATTTCATTTATTGCATTTAAAAGTGTAATCGTAAAAAAATTCAATGTAACGGTGAAATGTTAGATGAAAATAATAAGAAGTCAAAGTATTGAATTTTGTGTTTGTATTATTGAGGTTTACTTTTCTTATTTTTCTGAAGTTTGATTTCAACTTTACTCTGATTTATATCAATTATTTCACCACAAAGGAATGAAATATCATAATCATTTTGAGTAGTGGACGGTAAATGGAACTTTGTGTGTTATTTTGATCATTCTTTGCATGAACACAAATTAGTATTTAGTACAAATCGATTATTCAAAACTGATTATAATAATCAATACAACAAGTAATAACATTTTTCAAAATAATATAACGTATTGCATCACAATAATTTATAGTACAATATTTCCACCAAGTTTAAAAGGCAAAGCTGGTTTAGGTTTCTGATGAGAAAACTTCACAGTATGTTAAGAGCAACTCGTTAATAAAATGTTAAGTGCATAATTTTTTTCATATTTACAATTTCATAATAAATTATATGTAGTGCTACTCTTTAAAACAAATAAAATCGACTTTTTTTCAAAATCTATAATTCTTAAATAGCACAGCTTTGCATAATATCAGCCAACGATAACTTTAGTATGATGTAATCATCAAGATATATTTATTTTTGTGAAATAGTTCATATTGCAAGTTTTTCTTTGTGGAGATATAAGAGAAATTGCCACATACAACAGAAATTTTATAAAAAAAATATACTAAATTGGGATGATAGTGACAAAAGGCTGAAAAATCTTTTATAAAAACCTTTGTCTAATAATTTTCAGCATATTATAATGAGAAAGTAATTGTTGACATTTATATTCATATTAAGTCATCCAAAATTATCGCCGACGATATTACTTCAAGTGATATTAAGTTTCGTAGCCATAATTTAATGAAGAAAAACAACACCCAAAAAAATTGAGATTAAGAATTAACCTTATTAAGATATTAAATTGTGTTTTATAAACAGGAATAATAATTAGTACAGTTAGTAATATGATTACAGCACAGATTCCACTAACCACTACAAGAACTGCCAGCAGCTCCAACAAATTTCGTAAAGTTGTATAAAAAGGTACAAAAAAAAATGTTGGATTATACTTTTCTCTACAAAAATAACTCCGTAAGGACTATTTACAAAGAGGCCACTGATTTCTATAAGAAGTAGAGCATACAAAATGTACAAAATAGGAAGATATCTCGTACCGTGAAATGGAAATTATTGTACATACATTCGGTAAAATCGTGAATAAAAGTTTGAATTTGTAGTTCACGCAATATCCACAAATAAAGGCAAGTGATTTTTTTCATAACTATAATTATTTTATTTATCGAAAGTAAGTACTTAATCTATTTATTTTAAATAATAATTCAAACTAATACTTTTAAATGACTGTTGTATTTTTTTTTCAAATATGTACATTTTAACACATGGACGTCAGTACGCGCATTTATATTTTTATTGGTAGGTATTTTTTGTTCTTTGACAGTCTTTATTAGAATGATGGAAATAGGAAAATTCCATTCAAAATGTAACTATGTTATGTAGCTAATTTTGTAGATATTTTTACAACACATATTTCTAACAAAGTTTGCTCGTTCATTATCGGGAAAATATTTTATATGTGTATAATAACAGATAGATTTAGATTTTGGCTGTTCAGCTATAAGTCTACAGATTTTTTAGATAAAATAATATTTCCCATAATAGTAATAGCAAATATATATTATTTAATATTGGTGTAGAAAAAAATGCAAATAGCAAATGGAAAAAAGACTTGCAGCTATAAATAAAACCTAAAAAAATCAATAGGGTTTTTTTTAAATGGGCGGTTATGCATCTCTATTGAATAAATTAAGAAAATGTTTTATTTCAAAGTGATGCTGTTACATAAATTTAAAATCATCTATCAACTATCGTAAATTTTTCAAAATAAAATAACTGTTAGGTCTGCTCTGTGTATACTTTCATTTTGACGATCGTACTACTAAAATATATTTTATTTTGTACAAATATTAAATACATCTTCTACATTTCTACAATGATAATGATTCAGTACCACTGGTACTTGCTGATTAGAAATTTCTAGGTATTCCAAACGTACTGGCATTCATGTGTTAAAGAGATAACATCAAATATTCAATTTAAAATGAAATAATTTATTAATACTGCCTCAGTCTATTTAGACATCTCTAAAGATTTGTTAATATTACATGAATTAATTAAAATTTGGTTTGCTTATGTACTCATAATACTATTATATTTAGTTAGAAAAGCAAGTTTTTTGTAGCCAACGATTATTTTAATTGTCATCTACTGTTGTTACATTTTCATATAAAAAACTACACATCATAGAATATCATATTTTATTGATGGCAAGTTTAAAAATTTGTTTATTTTTTCTGCTAATAATTACAAAAACTACATAAAACGTGTTTTTAGAATATCACCATCTAGCTATTTATAAAAAACCTTGTAAGAGTTCAAATGTCCTAGTTAAATGTGTTTCATGATATTGATTACCTGAATAGTTCTAATTTTTTTTTATTTATGTTGGTTTTGAAGTATTTCGATTATTAATTGATCAACAAGCTGGATGTTTTTATTTACAAGGGAAGATTATAGAAATTCAAAAACGTTATTATGGTCTGAATGCACAAATCAAATCTTCCAGTCAATCAAAAAATATATACTAGTTTTCTAACGGACCATCAATGAAGAAAGATATCTGAATTCCAGCATATGTCCAAGAACATCTTTTGAATTATCATTGGAATCGAGTTTATCAAACTCAATATCAACACTTGGCATACATGAGCACACACACACAAAATGTTATTTTTTCAGTGGTATTGGTGGAAAGTATATCACCACTTTCGAAATTGATGCACCAGCACTAGATATGATGAGCAGAACACCAAATAGACTTTTGCAGACTAATTGAATCAACCAAAGTCTACCCTGAAGTGTATTTAGACAATAGTCAACGTCATCAGTACCACAAACACAATTAGGCAATAACATCAAATATTTACACTCAATCTAGATACCATAAATTTAAAGTTTTACATTCTATTTATCATCAAAATTTTTTTTAATCAACAAAAGTTTTAGGAATCATATTAAAGCCTCAATGAACACTGAACACTACTAAAAAGATTTTAAACTACTGATGAAGTAATTTTCTTCGACTTCACATTACAGGTAACACTGCACAGAATAATGAAATGTCTGTAATTTTATTTCAGATGTTATTTAACAAATAAACCATTTCCAAAAAAAAAATTTTTCAACAATACACGAATCCCGAGCAATTATTATATGGAAAACATGACAAACTTCAGCCTTTTTTAATAGTGTTCAAGTTCAAGCTCTTCCTCAGGCCTATATAAATTAAACTCAACAAATAATTTACTATAATTGTTGATTTTTTGAAATCCTTCTTGAGGAGAGTAAATATTATATGACAGTTGTGAATTATATAATATAACATACAATTATAACTGTCTAGATTTGTACTGCAATATGAACAGAACTCATTCTCTCGACTTATAATTTTTTGATAAAATATTTTTAACTACATTCAAAAGAAATAAGTCAATACTATAGGTACATATTAAAATGACTATGGGCATTAAAAACAAATTAATAATATGAGTAAAAATGTCTCAATTGGTATCACATTTTCACAAAAAAAACCCAATGTTTAGTCATTTAGCCGATATATGGCAAGACATACAATATAATATTTTCTAATCATTAGAAAATTACTAGAAATAAAATATATTATTAATATAACATGCTTAATTAATTATTATTATTGGCAAGTAAATTAGTATTATTAAAGAATAATAGTTAAAATAACGGTCAAACAATACTAGAGAAACTAAAAGAATTTTATTCAATATTAAATTATTTATACCGACAGAAGATTTATGTTAAACATATTTCTTTTTACGGACCTTTGAAAATGACTACAATATTTCGATAGCAGCGACAGGATAGTGTGGACAAATGATGAAGTATTATAAATAAACAATACAAGTGTTCAGATTTGCATATTAACCCAAGATGGTTTTAAAATCATATATTTTTTTGTATCATAGCAAGTAATAATGTACTATTATGATATTCAATCATTTATAAAATAAATTACCAAGATTTAACAAAAATCTTTTTTGCTAGTAGCAAAAATAAATACTGGTGTTAAATTCTTGAATCGTGAATCAATAGTAATTTTAAATTATAACAAATTGTCTTTTTGGAAGATCAAACTTATGGTTCATAAGAATTTTAATTTTTGGAAATTCTGTTCACAGGATTCCTGAATATTTTATCAATTTGAAATACTCATAAATCACAAAACGACAGCGTTGGGCAAACACATTACCATTGAAAATATAGTGTATTTATTTATACAATAAAATCACTGTGTTTAAAAAAATGGGTTTTTATATTGTATACTGTTCTATGATTTATATATTCCCAACATAGACATTTAACTATATATATATACATACCGAGCTGTAATTTTAGTACACTTGATTAAGAACATGCTATTACTCTTATTTTTTAAAGTCGTAGTGTTTGTTTCATTTTTTAGACCTGTGCAGAGAAAAAGATCTAAACGACATTATTTCAAATGTGGGTTTTACACAGACATACATCAAATGACGTTCTTACTATTTTATCAGTTAGATTTTCGAGCATGAGAGTTGCGTAAATCTTATTTAATTACAGGTTAGCGAACATCAAAATATTCAAGGTGTTAGATTGTGAATTATCAACAAGAATTCGAAAGTATTCTTCAATTGTGAGGTGCCCTTTTCCCTTGCATATACTCTTCCCACCTGTGTGCTGTGGAGGCAAATATTGACTCCTTTTCCAATCCCGCTAATAAGAGTAATAAGTTAATGTGTGTTGCGTGATAATCCCAACGGGCGATGTTAGGCGTGACACCTAACGTGAAATGCCGCAAGTCATAAATACTTCCTGTACCAGTGTCATACAACGGAAGCATTTTTTTGAGGGAGTCCATCCCTTGGTCATAGAGCACTTTTGCTTCACCACCACCTTGCGATGTGCCTGCTATGACTCGTAGATCATACAAACCCAGCAGTGCGTAAATAAACCCATTTAATACAAATGAAGCTGGGGTTGTAGGATATTCCTCATACCTGTAATAGTATTTGGTAAAATTAATGAAAACAATTTCTTAAAAATTAATGTCAAATCACTTACTATCCATGAAATAATAAAGACAAAATATTGTATTAGTTAATAGAGTAGAATTGTTTTTAAATTCATAACTATCCAATGTGTACACTCTCATATTAATATGTAAGGTGAATATCATTAATTACTTACCATACATATTTTCCAAGGAAAGTGGTAAGTACACCACCTTGCCAAGCAGGCAGCCGAAATGGTCGGAGAGCTTGAAACGCAGCATGAAGATACTGCGACTGCCCTGACCGATGGGCGGCCCTAGCCAGTAAAGATATAGCATGACCTTGACCCATCGCTGAGTACCTTTAATCCAAAATGAAATACAACTCAAATTCTATTACCGAGAAATATTATAATGGGACTTGATTGTATGTATGTACATTGTTATTTTTACCAGAATGTAATGCTAAAGAGTACCATGTGGACCAATGTTAAACTGCTATTAACATACAGTTCAAATACACAAAATATACATAATAAACGAATAAATGAAAGAAATATTTCCTTGAAATAGAACTCCTCTGTGAGTGGAAACTATAATTAATAAGTATTTGCTATTAGGATTGATGTTTACTCCTGTAAGTGAGACAAGCAAGTCAACTCGTCAATGTTTGTAAATTTCATCAAATGAAAATTTGTCTGACATAAAAGGAGTTAACAGTAGCCAGCTTAGAGGAAAGGATGCAGTTACTGAAAAACTAATTGTAAGACAATGTAATACATGTTTCTGTAACTGAATTTCAGGATCTTGCAGTTAAATGAAATGTATTTTTATACAATTTTAATATCTGAAAATATGATTCTATCGAATAACTAAACCACAGTGAATTTTGCCATTTCTAATAAACGATGATCATGATTAAATGGGTATACTGTATTTTATTGATTTAAAAGTCACTTTCACGTTTAAAGATCACTTTATACAATATATTATTAAATAACTCATTTTTACCATCCGGGCTTGAGTTCTGCAAATCCAGATGCTAACTTTCTTCGAACAGGAATAGACCAGCCTCCAGTTTCTGGATCCTGGTTTTTGACAAACCAATCGGCAGCTGCGTAAAAGTGAGCCATATGCTCACTTGATGCTAAAGTAATATTGTCCACCATACCATGTCCATTAAGAATTATACTTGCAATCTAAAAAATAATTAAATCTCATACACAGATCTTTTCATTATTGACAGTTTGATACCACCTACAAAACATACTTAAGTAAATAAAATATGCAGCATATTGAAAAGAATATCTAAATATATGGGAATATTGAAGGATTGGAATGTTGTTTATTAATAGTTTAATAGAATAATCTAAAATAATTATATAAAAGAAAATTACCTTAAACTTTGATCTGGAAAGTTTCTTTTTCGGTTTATCATTATAAGCAAACCCTTTTTGTAAGTCTATAATTAAGTCTCTCGTTAAGTGTTTCCAAACATCAGGTTTGCCAATGCCGTGATAAATATTTTCTTCCTAAAAACCACAAAAAATCATCAATATATTATATTTGGAGCATTGCAGAAATTTTGTTTATTCAGGTGATTTTCAATATAAACATAGCTAAGAATTAGTAACACTAGCTGCACTAGGCATAGAAAAGTAAAATCAGTTATTTTGTGTCATATATCTTCCTATATATTTATAGACAGAGTCTACTGGCAAAAGTTTATCATTATTAAAATAAATATTAGAATAGTTCTTCTAGATTAGTAAGCCTAGGTTTTTCTTCATTATTATCTATTATTTAGTATTATCAAACTAAGCTTGGTTTTAAGGAAATATATTGTTTGTGGGTGATATGAAAAGTGCACAATGGATGTATTAGCAAAATTTCATCAAATGACACAGACACATCAAATGAGACAGAAAATTGTGTAGGAAAATTTTATATGTTATGCTACAAATTAGCATCCAATACGAACGAATATTAACCTCTTTACGGTCACGCTATAGAGCGACCACTCAGCGACACAGTGATGGTTACTTGAGTACTA